>CARXXK010000002.1:48895940-49150193 GCA_949089665.1 Macrosiphum euphorbiae | reverse complement strand
ACATTTATACTCAGTAGTCGGTTGTGAAATTGTATTTGTATCTAATAATTTGATATTTAAAATTAAAATATTTTTAAATTCGGCGGCCAGTGATAATATAATTTGTTATTTATTGAAAGCCAAACTGATATGATATTTTCCATCCACGATAGTGATAAACCGTTTTCATTTAATTCGTCTGATTGAATAAATTAAAAAACCCCAAAAAAATCCCAATGTTCTCAAACCGATATTTACCTTTAATTTTATTTAATATGTTATTCAAACAATAAAAACACCACGACACAGATAAAGTAGTTGCCTATGCGTTGTGGAATTTTGATGATTCTACTATAAATACCGAGGGAGTGGTTCTAATCCTCGCAAATCGGTTTTTTGTTATGTTGTACATTTGGAAGACAGAGTATACCAAAAAAGTAATAACGTGGGTATATTCAAGACCTTTACATTGATTTTGAAGTTAGAAAATTATAATAGATATCATTAATCGTTTGCCCTTTGCGAATAGTATACCATATAATAGTCCCTTATACACTTATATAGTTGTGTAATTATATACAACTTATTGCTAATTTACAGTTATAAATTATATTTTAATTTAATAAGTTATATTAGAAGTCTTAAGAATCATGTTCTTGTGAATTTTCAACATAATTAACTCTAGAAATAAGTTGCTTACACTAATAACTAGTTATTTTTTAAATTTACTACCTACAAATATTTTCGATTTCAATATCAAAACGGGCTTGTATATATTTGCTAATAATATTGTGTTCAGTGTTTAAAATTATGTGTAGGTACCTAGCTTAGTACCACCTACCTAGTACAGCATTTTGTACTCTAGTTAATATTTTTATGTATAGGTAAATCTCCATTATTACTTATATAACTAATCAGTAATTAGTACTTAGTTATTGTTTATTTTTATTTATATAGATATTACAGATGTGCAAGACGTGGTGGCAAATTTATTTGATTACAATGAAAAGTAAGAATAATATGTATATTTATAATATGTTCTAATTCGTAAAAGTCTTAAACTAAATTCTTCACTTCTTTTTATTATTATTGTTACTTATCAATTAAATACTTATTTTTAGCTTTTTTCTCAGACAAGTCGGATCAAACAAACTTCAGTCAATGGATTACCAAGACTAACTAACAATATTCTCGAAAAGTTTTCATAATGATTTACCGAACGAATTTAATGTAACTCACCCTAACTCATGGATATTTTTAGGTAATCATATTTTTCGTTTTTTTTTTTAACTTATTCACTTAACGCCAACTGCTACCAACTATATTGGATTATAATATTACAGATCACCTATATCACCTGAGTATGAGTTTCCACACTATTATGGCTCAACTATATAATAATTTATAGCCAACAAGTTACCACGGAATAAATTATAGAAATTTAAATTTTATAAAACATATGCTTGCAGATTTAGTACCAGTTGTAGCACCAGTATCAGTAGCTGATGATTTAGTAGCATTTTTTGCACCAGCAAAAGAAATTGCATTAGCACCAGTGTCAGGTCAGGTGCTTCATTTAGAACTACCTGACAACGAAAGGCAGATAGTACGTGGTCATGCTTACAACCTACAAGGTAGTAAATATAACTAAAATATATCATAATTAATATAATTTAAAAATTAAAATGGTAGGTCCTTTAGTTAAAAATGTTAATTCAATTATGTCTGTATAGTGTATGAATAGAAGCAATTAAGGGATGAAACGGTAGCCTTCTGCCTCGTTTCGTGGGAAGTGAAATAATAATACTAAAGCTATCGGTATCACTCCTTCTGTTTATTTCTATATAAGTATATATACAGTTAATGTGGTATAGGGGGGGGGGTCGGTCCGCTAACACGACAGCCGGGCTGGATAGCGAGCTGTCGGTAAGGCGTTCCGTCACGACGGGCTATAAGCTCCGTCCTATTTACAATATGGGTCGTAGGTATGGTTGTATGACATACAGCGAGGGATGGGGGGTCGACCACGGATAGTGTCTAGCTATGAAGCGACTGCTATCGTGAATCGGACCCGGGAAGGCAGGCTCTCAAAAGCGGCCGAGGGAGATCGGGGACGTAACTGCGTGTTCTGTCGCCGGCTCGTTCGTCGCCCTGGTCTGGTCTGTGGATTGCAACGCCGGTCCTTGTTCGGTCTCTCGTCGATGCAGCCGTTGGACTACGGGTGCTCGTTGCCTCCGTCGTTGCTCCTTCTGGCAGTTGTTTAGCTGCGGTTTCGCTCCGTACGGAGGGAGTGGGTTCGTTCGGCGTCTCCGGCGATGTGGCTTCCCAACTGCTGGTTGCAGCTAATCGTCGTTCGCTTCGGTGGTCTTCCTGTCTTCGTTTCTTCGTACTGAGATACTGGTGTGTTCTGGTAGAAGAGGTAATGTTGATTGAAGACTGAAGAAGATTGATTGTGGCTTGCTTTTGCTTTGCTTTGGGGGGATGGCTAAGCCGTGAAACTATACCAGGCTTTTGCCTCTACTAGTGGATGGATGTTTAGGAAGGTGGTTTTAAATTTGTTGGTCAGCCCATGTCAAAGGGTAGGGTTTGATTCTACACTTTGTGGATGGTGGGGTGTGAGATTTCCCTAAGAGTCGGATGTGGGCATGAGTAGAGAAAGAGTTTTTGTAGAACATCGATTTAGATTGGCTATGAATAGAATTTTTGATTGAATTGAAATTTGCTGATTTTAGAAGGACCGAATTCTTAACGATAGTGGGCATACCCGTTATCGTGCGAATGCCGATGTTTTGAACAGATTCGATACGTCTCCAATGTGAGGGACCGATGAAAGGAGCCCAAGAGGGGCCAGCATAAGAAAGAATTGGAGAGACGTAGAGTTTTAGAATATTGAGCTTTGAAGATTTTGGGACAGGGCTAGAACGGTTGAGAATGGGGTAAAGAATTCCGCGGACGCGAGTGGCTTTTTTGGTGATGTCTTGAACGTGTTTGTCGAAGGTGAGTTTGCGCTCTATTGTAACGCCGAGGTATTTGGCATGATTGGACCAAATAACTGGATGGTTGTCGAGTAGTAGTGGTGGGATGTGAGGAGTATTGGAATGTCCGAAAAGAATACCTATTGTTTTGGTAGGGTTTATTTTGATTTTCCAGCGATGAAACCATGTGGTAGCTAGGTTGAGTTGGTGTTGTAATTGTATGGCTGCACGTTTCGGGTTTTTGTCGAAAGTAAAGAACATAGTGTCGTCAGCGAATAGTGAGAGATGAGCTTTGGGAGTTGTTGGTATGTCGTTAATGTAAGTCAAGTAGAGAGTAGGTGAAAGGCAGGATCCTTGAGGGACGCCTGCGAGTATGTGTCTGGTGGACGAGAATGAGTCTTCGATTTTTGTGACAAAAGTGCGGTCAGTGAGAAAGGATTCGATGATTTTAACGATTTCAGTCGAGATGTTGAGTTGGGAAAGTTTGTAGAGGAGACCGACGTACCAGACCCGGTCGAAGGCTTTTTCTACGTCAAGGAAAATGGAAACGGTGTTTACGTTGTCGTTAAAGTTCTGACTAAGTTGGTGAGTAAGTTTGGTCAGTTGTAGAGTGGTAGAGTGTTCAGGTCTGAAGGCAAATTGTTCTGGGCGGATTTTGTCTCGAAGATTGGTTTGAAGGTGACAGAGGATGATTCGTTCGTAAATTTTTGATATGGAGGAGAGTAGAGCGATAGGTCGGTAATTTTCGGGAAGTTTGTGATCTTTACCCGGCTTGGGGATGGAAATTATTACTGCTTTTTTCCAAGCACGTGGAAAGTAGCAAATTCTGAGGGAGCAATTTATAATTTGTGTTAACGAAAGTAGAATGTTATTCGGTAGAAATTTAATAGCAGTGTTGGTGATGAGATCGTCACCAGGGGCTTTCTTTTTGCGGAGGGTGTTTATGATTTTTTGGATTGTGCCAAGAGTGGTGAATAAATTAGTTTTTGTGATATTTATGTTTCAAAGAGTGTTGGAGTGGGCAGAAAATACTGGAAGGTCGGGACCAGGGTTTGGTTGGAATTGGAGTTCGAGAGAGTCGGCTATCAACTCGGCTCGATCGATGGCCGGAAAAACTAGACCGTTGGGGCCGGTAAGAGGGTGGGATGCAGGACGTTTGTGGAGGAGACATTTGTTTAGTTTGTATATGGAACCTTCCTGATGGTCAAGAGAATTAAGAAAAATGTCCCACTGGTCAGTTTTGTGAGTTTCGAGTAAAGTTCTGATTAATGAGATTTTGGCGTTAAGTTGACGTTTGGTAGTCGGGTCACGGTTTCTTTGCCATTGACGGCGTAATTGGTTTTTTTTCAGTTATTTCAAGTTTTATGTAGTCAGGTAGTAAAAAGGAAGAGTTTTTGTGTTTAGGGGTAAATACGCTAGCTTCGATCGCGTGTTGTATGTTTTTGGTGAGAGTATCAATTGCCAAATCGATTGACTCACTGTTGATGGTCGGTCGTTCAGTTGGGTTTGGTAAGTTGGATAGAATTGTCTTGTATTTTGTCCAGTTAATGAAGCGGTTAGTCGTTGGAGGGGACGATGATACCGGAGTACACAAGGTCTCCAGAAGGATAGGGTTGTGGTCAGAAGATAGCTCGTTGAGGTTGTCAATTTGAGTAGGATAAGGTATTCGAACGAGTGCGATGTCAAGTATGTCAGGTCTGTATCTAGCGTTTGTCGGGAAGTGTGTGGGGGATGAGGGAGCAGTAATGGTATAGTCCGATTGTTGAACGTAGTCAAAAAGATTGATTGTGGCTTTGCTTTGCTTTGCTTTAAGAGGGATGGCTATGCCGTTAACTATTCCAGGCTTATGCCTCTACTAGTGGATGGAAATTAAAAAGAAATGGTTTATTTATTGGTCTGCCCAAGAGAGTGGGTAGGGCTTCAATTTACGTTTAGTATTTGGGGGAGGGTGTGTTTTACCTAGAAGTCGGATGTGAGCATGATTCGAGAAAGAATTGTTGTAGAACATTGATTTGGTTTGGGAACGAATGGAGTTTTGAATAGATTTGAAATTTGTCGATTTTAGAAGGACCGAATTTCTAACGATGGTGGGCATACGCGTTATAGTGCGTATGCCGATGTTTTGGACGGATTCGATGCGGTTCCATTGAGAGGGTCCTATAAAGGGAGCCCAAGAAGAGCCAGCGTACGTTAGGATAGGTGAGACGTAAAGTTTAAGTATGTTAAGTTTCGTTTTCGTTGGGACGGGGCTAGTGCGGTTTAGTATGGGGTAAAGCATACCTCGGATGCGGGTAGCCTTTTTGGTGATGTTTTGTATGTGTTTGCCGAAAGTGAGTTTGCGCCCGATGGTGACGCCGAGGTATTTTGTTTTGTCGGACCAGTTAATGGAGTGGTTGTCGAGTAGTAGTGGTGGTACGTGGGTGGTATTTGAGTGTCCGAAAATGATACCTACAGTTTTGGTCGCGTTTATTTTGATTCGCCATCGGTGAAACCATGTGGTTGCAAGGTTAAGTTGGTGTTGTAACTGTATGGCTGCTCGTTTTTGGTTGTGGTCGTAAGTAAAGAACATCGTGTCGTCGGCGAATAACGAGAGATGAGCTTTTGAAGTCGTCGGAATGTCATTTATGTAGGTCAAGTAGAGAGTTGGTGATAGGCAGGATCCCTGAGGGACGCCTACGAGAATGTGTCTGGTGGACGAGAAAGAGTCTTCGATTTTAGCGATAAAAGTGCGGTCGGTGAGAAAGGATGCGATGATTTTAATGATTTCGGTCGGGATGTTGAGTTGAGAAAGTTTGTATAGGAGTCCGGCGTGCCAGACTCTGTCGAAAGCTTTCTCCACATCAAGAAATATAGAAGCGGTGTTTATGTTGTTGTTGAAGTTCTGGCTGAGTTGGTGAGTGAGTTTGGTCAGTTGTTGGGTAGTAGAGTGTTCGGCTCTGAATGCAAACTGTTCGGGGCGGATTTTGTCACGGAGTATGTTTTGTAGGTGAGTGAGTATGAGTCGTTCGTAGATTTTTGATAGGGAGGAAAGTAGGGCGATTGGGCGGTAGTTTACGGGTAGTTTGTGGTCTTTGCCTGGTTTGGGAATGGAAATTATGACTGCTTTTTTCCAGGCAAGTGGAAAGTAGCAGATTCTGAAGGAGCTGTTTATAATTTTCGTTAGGGATAGTAAGATATTGTTGGGGAGAAATTTAAGAGCCGTGTTGGTGATGAGATCATCGCCTGGGGCTTTCTTCTTGCGAAGGTCGCTTATTATTTTTTGAACGGTGCCGGGAGTGGTGAACAGGTTAGATTTTATAGTATTGAGGTTTTGTAGTGAATGGTAGTATGCGGTCACTTCTGGTATGTCGGGACCGGGGTTTGTTTGGAATTGTTGTTCGAGAGAGTCCGCTATCAGCTCGGCTCGGTCTTTGGCCGGAAAGATAAGGCCGTTTGGCCCGGTCAGAGGGTGAGAAGCTGGACGTTTATGAAGGAGGCATTTGTTGAGTTTGTAGATGGAGTTGTCTTGTTGGTCAAGAGAGTTTAGGAAGGTGTCCCATTGGTCAGTTTTGTGAGTTAAAAGTAAGGTTCGGATTAGTGCGATTTTGGCGTTCAGTTGGCGTTTAACGGTTGGGTCACGGTTTCTCTGCCACAGACGGCGTAGTTGGTTTTTTTCAGTAATTTCTAGTTTTATGTAGTCGGGAAGTAAGAAAGACGAGTTTTTGCGTTTAGGAGTAAATACGCTAGCTTCGATAGCGTTTTGTAGGTTTTTGGTCAGACAATCGACTGCTTGGTCAATTGAATGTTTGTCATTTGTCGGTGGTATGGGAGAGTTAGGTAAGTTGGTAAGGATGGTTTTGTATTTTGTCCAGTTAATGAAGCGGTTAGTAGCAGGAGGAGACGATGAGATCGGAGTACATAGAGTCTCAAGAAGTATAGGGTTATGGTCGGAAGATAGTTCGTTGAGGTTTTCGATTTGGGTCGGGTATGGTAGACGTGCGAGGGCGATGTCGAGTACGTCGGGTCTGTGACGGGCGTAAGTGGGGAAATGTGTGGGGGAAGTGGGGGCAATAACGGAGTAGTCAGAAAGTTGGATGTGATCAAAGAGGACACGGCCGGCTGCGTTTGTCGAGTGGCTGTACCACAGGGGGTGTTTGGCGTTGAAATCGCCTGCTGATATTTGCCATTCCGCGCTTTGGGTAAGTAAGTCTAAGTCAAGTGTCGAGAGAGTGGCGCCAGGTGGTTTGTATACCGCTGATACCAGTATTTCATGGTTGTTAAGTTTGATAAGGACTGAAGAGGTTTGAATGGATGTGTTAAGAGTCATAGGTTGGTGGACGATGCGACGGTGAATGAGGACGGCCGTGCCGCCGTGAGGGGGCGAGCCCCGGATGGTCGGTAGGTCGTTCCTGTACGTGAAGTAATTTGGGATGTGAAAATTGGTGGAGGGAGATAGACGAGTTTCGTTAAGTAAGATTATGTCGGTTTTTAGTTGGAGTGCGAGAGCTGTTAGTTCATTAAGTTTGTGTATAATGCCGTTTGAGTTCCAAAATAGAATTTTTAAGTTATCCATTTTGGGGGGATAGTATGGTTAAGAATGATTGTATTGCTGTTTGTATCAGGGTTTTGGGGTCCTGGTTGTTTACTATGGCTGTTAAGAGGTTGGTCAGGAGGTTTAAAATGAGGGTCAGGTTAATTTGTGGGGCTTCGGGACTGGTCGGTTTTTGGTGGTGGTGGGGGCTGCAGCGTACGAGCGGGTTTGGGGATTTATTGTAGTTGTTGGTGGGGGCGGGGGTGGTGTAAAAGATTGAGTTGTCGGCGGCAGGGTTTGAGGTTTGGTTGTTGGTGGTGCGATTTTGGGTTTTATCGTCAAGAGATGTGGGCATCCGCGGAAATTAGCCGTATGAGGCCCGCCGCAATTGCAGCATGTCGGGGTTTGCTCGGGAGTTTTTTGGCATTCAGATGCCAAGTGATTTCCTGCGCACTTGACGCATCTGGGTGGGTGGCCACAGTTACGGGAACCGTGTCCAAAACGTTGGCACGAAAAACATTGTGCCGGGCCGGAAGGTTTAAGGGCTTCTACCGAAATTATAAGATAAAATAGGGAGTTGAGAAGGAAGATATCCTTGGCGTTCGGGGTTGCCGCAATGTGTACGAGGCACATGGGCATCGGTTTTTCGGGAGTACCGAAACGGCGAATGTATTTTGTTTGGAAGTTTAGGGTTTCTAGTTCGGATTTTAGATCGTCAGTGGTGATGTCGGTCGGTATGCCCTTTAGAACGACCTTAAGGGAACGATCTTCAGGGAGGCTGAAGGTATGGAATTCAGTTTTGCTGTCAACTAGGACTCTCTGAATTTGTCGGAAGTGGGTGGGGTCGGTAGTTTGGACAGTTATTTGTCCATTGGATGTGGTTTTGGCTGTAATTGCCGATGGAGTGAAGTTCGGAAGTTTGTAGATGGTTGGTGCGATTTTTCGCCAGGACGCAGAGTTTAAGATTAAGGGGGGTGGCCTGATTTGCTTGGGTTTGGCTGATGTCGGGATTTGTTGTTCGGTTTGTTTTGGTGCGGAGGTTGTTTGGTTAATTACGGATGTGGTTTTGTTTAGCGCGGGGCTATTTGTTTGGTTTGTATTAGGTACGGAAGTTGGAGTGGTAATGGTTTTAGTGGATGTCGCAGAGGACAGTGAGTGGTCTGTATAAAGGCTGCAGTCAGAGAGGGAATCGAGTGTTTCAGAGTCGGAAGTGTTAGGTTGTGGCGGGGGGGAAGCTGTACGTTGCCGTGCCACTTTCGGAGGTGAGTAGTAAGAGGGGTTTCCGGTTTTTCGTTTGGGTCTGCCCATAGTCAAGGTTGTGGTCAACCTTTTTCTGGGGGGGGGGGATGCTGTGGCTATGTGAGGGCGCGGCCCCACGACAGCTGGTTGCGGAGGGACACGTCGCTTTCGCGGCGGCTTACTTGTGGGCGCTGGTGCCCTGTCGGAGAGCGGTGAAAACGGCTGATTTGTGTTGACGTCGACGTCGCTTCTGCGGCGGCTTGTTTTGGGCGCTGGTGCCCTGTCGAGAGCGGTGAAAACGGCTGTAGGTGAAGATGTCGCTTCCGCGGCGGCTTGCTGTAGGCGCTGGTGCCCTGTTGAGAGCCGTGAGAACGGCTGTTTAGGTGATGGTTCGGGTGTGAACCGTGGGCGCTGATGCCCTGTTGAGAGCGGTGAAAACGGCTGTTTGGTTACGGTTCGGGTGTGAACCGTGGGCGCTGATGCCCTGTTGAGAGCGGTGAATACGGCTGTTTGAGGAGCTGCTGTTGAAGGCTGGCTGCAAGTTGAGTGGTGTTGGACTTGTTCGGATGTGAACTGAAGTATATATGATGGATGATGATTGATGATGATTGATTGTGGTCGGGAAGCAACCGGTATATATCCCGTGCGCCGTACCGACTAGTAAACTATCGTGTGTGCTGCCGTAATGCTTGTGTTTACTGTCGGTACGGGTTTGTGGTTTATTCATTGGGTTTTTTGGTTACAGCCATGGGGAGGGTTTCGTTAGATTCGTCCTAATCTCCCCTATCCATGGCTGTGCTTGGTTAAGTCGTTAACCACTTTGAAATCACTCATATTTAGTAGTATAGTTCTGGTTACTTTGATTACTTATATGGAGCGTTATGATTGGTCGATATTGTGTAATCCTGAAAAGGACTGTTTTAGTTAGTGGCGTACCGTTACAACCGATCTGATTAGATGTTTTCTGTGTATTATGACGAGTTATTACCGCACCGTTTCCTGGTGGTTGCCGTTGGTTTGGTGCGGTTTTCCCTCGTCATACTGGTGAAATATTCTTTTATAGAATCCACCTCCTGTTACGGCACCCCGTGTAGTTGTGTGTCGATGTCTGTTGGTAGTGGTCCTGAAAAGGACCATTTTAAGTTTTACTCCGTTACAGGGAGCTATAGGGTCTTTAGCACCCACCATAAACACAATCATTTTTTTTATAGTACCTATCTACTGAATACATTATATTTTACTATAGTAATATTTATAGATAAATTGTTAATACATATTATATAAAATATTTAATAATTTTGAGTGTATAGCAATGACAGTTGTGTAAAGAGGATTGTAGGGGTGTAGGCTGTGTGTCCAATATTAGAGGTCTAGTTGCTCCAATGTCTAAGAAAACCTTGCTTCTAATAGTTTGATATTGTTACATTACTTATCAAACTTCACTTAACTTAGAAATATTCTGAATTTATTCAATCAATGTATAACAATAAACAAATAATCATTAAAATGTATGTGTAGATAATTGGAGACATAGATACCGGAGTCGGAGAGTAGAAGGACGTGCTAGAAACGGAAGGTTTCCGCTATGCAGAACTAACATCATTATGCTACAAAAGTAATTATCTAATTTGTTTAATTGTTATGATAATTATTTTTATCATTTTGTGTTTCAATTTTAATAGCTGATCTCAGAATAGTGAATCAGCAGTACCCAAAGGCAGCCACAGAATATAACAAATTATAAAGTAATATATGTTTAAACCTTACCTAACACAAATATATTATGCTGTTGGTTGCTAATCTACCTCCTGCTACTGCCAACTACATTTTTACTTCGGACAAGACGAGGAGTGCGCCAAAGATTGAACTATGGAGGAACTATGGCCTTCTATCTCTTAACGCTACCTCGTTTTCTGGACGATCATACAGTTTTCCATACCATATATTTGGTTACAATATACATGATATATGTTAGATGTTATTATAGTATTATAGTATTATATTATTATTTTATAAAATGCCTGGGAATACTATATAATACCAAATACAGCTGGAAATCTATAAAATTGTTAAAATTACCTAACCACTGCCAAACAATGTATAGGTAATAAATTGAATGCATCTTTCCATTTTGTCATTTTATATTATTCCTTAGTCCAATATAAATCCATTAGTAAAGAAGAAACTGGAACTGCACAAGGCTTTATTAAATGTTCATGTTCAACAAGATGTTAAAAAACCAATGTAAGTGTTTAAAAAAAAAAATGTATTGCAAAATGTCAACCTTATTTACAATGTTGTAACAAATAAATTGAACTATTCATTGTTAACCTAAACTTTATAAATATATAATATTATGTATAATTTTTTTAATAATAGAATACTCTTAATCACATAATATTTTTAAAAAAGTGTATTGTATTTATTTTCTTATATTAAGTACCTATACGTTCTACATACATTTTTGTATTTTCCAGAATAATATAACAGTCATAATAATAAGTAATAACTTTGTACTAGGTACCTACTACCTACCATACAAATTATTCTTTTTTTTGTTTCATTTTTCTGAATGCATTAAACACTGTAATATTAAATTGGTAGTTTGTAATAAATATTATCTTGTGTACTAATATAATTAATTGCCTTTGGTAGTATTATTATGATAAAAGGAAATGGATTTTCTTACTAATTAATGATTTCCTTATTCTGCATATTATTGACAATTTGTTTTTTGTAATTTTATGAAATGGCTAGTTATTTATTATTCAAAATATTTAGGTAATGTATGTAAAAAAAATGTATTATACACTTCTTTAAAAATCACCAGGTAGTATATAGAATTTCTAGGCATTTTATAAAATACTACCAATATTATACTCATTGTGGCCAACATTTTATATGCCGGTTGGCTCATTTAACGTTGGACACTAATAGGTCTTATTATTCGAAAAGTACCAATGTTTTTTGAAAATATATTTGTGATACTGTTTCAAGTTAACGTTTTCTTAAAACAATTATATTATTTTAAATTGTATACTTTTTTAAATATTACAACATGCAGTTTTAATTTAATTTTCGAAAGCACATTTCTTTTCCGAGTAATTCAATACTTATAAGTCGGAGATATAACACATAAACTACAACTACCCGTCCTAAATTTGATTATTATGTATTTATATACTAATAAAAAATGTTTTGATTTGGAATATGAAATTAAAACTGTATTTTGCCATTCAATAAAAGTAAAAAACTTAAAAAATGTTAAAGGATCAGTGACGGGCAATTTTTTTTTGATCTTTAAGCAATGCTTACCTATGGACTCCCATTTTCTCCTTCCATTTAGTTTCAGTCTTTCAATTGTTCATGTAAATCACTTATACAATTTTCTAATTAAAATTGTAATTTATAAACTATATAAGTATTATGTTTTTATTGTTGATGTATTATTCTCTATTTCTAATACTAGATTAGCTTAAAAGTGGCGAATAATCATGTTAATTATATTAGTATTTTGTATTATTACAACTTTGATAATTTCAATGGAAAAAAGTCACTCTGCTGTACAGTAGGTTACAATAGTGGGTCACATCACTGTATTATTTTAAAGTCACGGTATTAAATTTGAATTCAATGATACAATATCATTGTACAAGAAAAACGATTCTGAGCGAAGATGGTATGTCAGTCTATGTTTAAGACAAATTATATACATAAATGGTATAAAAAAAAAATTGACCTATAATAAATTCCAAATTAATCATATCACATTATCACAATATCCATTAGGTACTTATAACACGTTATACATCAACATCAATAACAAAACCTGATACTATCATAGATATAATAATAGTACACTTTAGAAGTTTCAAGTAGGAAACAAAACAACTAGGTTTTTTAATATGTAATTTCGTCCAAATTTGAACATAAAATGACTATAAAAATAAACTGTGATTGTATATTTTTTAGATTTTTCGGTAAGTGACTTAAATACTTTACTTGGAATCTTGTTTTAAATTTTCAATCCTTAACTATAAAAACTGAACATTTTATAATTTATTAATTACGATGATTAATAATTTTCGAGATTTTGAAAAATTCAGTCAAAATTTGATGTTTAAATGCTTATAAAAAAAAATTGTGCATATGTATTTTTAATATTTTTTAATTGATATTGTAACAATATATCAGGAGTCTTGTATTAAATTTTTACACTTTTTGGCCCAACAGATAAAAATTATTGATATTTATAGAAAAAAAACTAAAAAAAATTGAAAGCTGTAAATGTCCGTAAACAGCTCAAAAAGAGTCAAAATATTTTCAAAATTGTATGGTGTAGGAAATGCTAATATAAACATTCAGTAAAATTTTCATGTATCTACAGTTATTCGTTTTTAAATTACAACAAAATAAGGAAATCGCTACATGAGAAATCGAGTGAATATCCAATGTTGTAAAGATTTGAATTTCAAACGCTCATAAAAATTTAATTTGACTGTCCGGTGGGGTTTTTTTATTGATAAAGGTAGATAAACTTATGAGTAATCTTGTATTACATTTTCAAATCTTAGTTTTAAAAATAAAAATTTTTACGAATTCTTAACTCAAAATAATTTGCTAATTTTCGTGATTTTTTCATATTTTCTCAATTTTTGAACTTTAAAGCTTATAAAAAAAAACTGTAACTAACTATTTTTAATATTTATCATCTCCATTTGAACAATATACTAGGAGCCTTGTATTAAATTTTCAAGTATTTCTACTCAACAAACAAAGTTTAATTGATATTTTTAGAAAAAAAACTAAAAAAAAATGGAAAATGAAAATGTCCCTAAACAGTTCAAAATAAATCAAAATATTTTGAAAATGTTATCGTGTATAGAAAATGCAAATATAAAAAACCAGTGAAAATTTCATGTATCTACGGTCATTTGTTTTAAAGTTACACCAAAAACCAAATTCAATTTTCTGAAAAATCGATTTTGCGTAAAAATTCCCGTTTTCCCTTAATTTTTATGTTGTTTTTCCCAGCGCTTGTGAAAACTATTGGGAATTTTAAATTTTGACCTCCTCAATGCACCAACGATATTCACTTTCCAATCGAACAAGATACTGAAGTCGAAAATCGAAGAATTATTTCGACTACTTATCGTGTACACAGACACAAAAATAAAAATAAAAATTAAAAAATATAAAAACACACATCATTGTAAAATCAATACATTCATCGTTTCACTCAGAATCTAAAAATATATTTAATTAGAACTTTTTCATTCTTATTTAATATTTTATTATTGTTAGCTTAATCCTTTTCAGAATATTGCTTTCTCATTGCTACCAACATTCTAACACGAAACAATGTAATATTTATAAAACATCGAAATCTGTATCTCGATCGTAATATTCTGTTGAATATGTAAGAACTAAGAATAAACGCAATTAATAATTATTCGGTACTGCTTAGTATCATATTTATTAATTTATATATTGTATTATTTACTTGTATAATTAAGTCTGAAGGGAAAATTTAGTCAATTTTGATTATAAACGTACGACCGTCTGTCGCTCCTTGTTGTATCCGTGATACGTCAAGTAAAACAGACTATAATTTTATCAATGTTATTGTGTACCACAACATTATCGTACAATAACAATAATAATAATATTGTATTATTGGTAGTGATTAATTGAAAAAGAACCTTTTCATACTAACGTATCGTTAATAATTAGGTTCTATTAATACCGAGAGTTTTCAATTTCATTAAATTGTGTTTATAATTTAATTTTTGGCGATTTAGAACCTTTTACTTAAAAATAAAATCATCAATAATGATCGTATAATCCTGAATGTTAGCTTAAAAGATGCGCCTTTGAAAATTCTAAAACCATTTCTGTTGAAAAGTGACTTGAAAAAAATGCGATTTAGAACTTTTTCATTCTAGACCAATGGATTGTAGAATATCTACTACTTTCGGAGCAACTTTACTTTTCTGAGATTGTACGTTGATACCCAATAATCGGTTCAATGATTTTCACTTCATTATTTCAATAAAATAATATATAATTAAATTTACATTATTTGCATAAATGAAATGTAGGTACTTACTTTCGTTGCCATTGTGTATTTATTAATTATTGTTTTAATAAATTATTTTAAACTATTAACAAATTAATAAAACATAACTGTCATAACATTAAATACAAAAAAAAATTAAACACGATTCACCATCCAACTTGCCACAATCCTACAATCCAATTCACGTCTACTGCTTAGAATCGACATCAACTTATTCGATCAAATGCGGATACATCAATGATATTATAATATCATGGACATTAAAATAAAATAATTTTGACGATTTTCTATAAATAAAATGTTGCCTATTCCGTGTTTATCAATAATAATTTCAATACTACAATTTATTAGTATAATAATTGTTATATTTAGATTGCAGACAAGATATACATAATACATATATATATATATATATAGCCATAAGGACTGTCGACGACTTGGTTGGAGGGTGTGGGAGACTGAATCACAAATGTTGATTGTTGTTTAGTGTACACTGCGTTATGTCTTGGTGAATATCATCATAGACTATAATATGGTAAATAAAAATAATACTCTCGTACTCAACCCAACCAATATTATTTGTAAACTATGATAATAATTTCATGATCAGTAAAGTATGATATTTTTGCCATTAACTTAGATTTATATTTGTCATGTTTACCATATTATTAGGATTAAGGAGTAAGCACGATATTATGTGATCGTAGCCAGATATCACAGAATAATATTTATATTGAGCGATCATACAGCATGATACTCAATATAATAATAAGTAATAATCATTCAAATATTTTTGAATGGCCCATAAGTTTTGAATCATCTTAATTCTGGTACGATTGAGCCACAAATTGTAATATATATAATATATTATTTACAAATAGTGACTGCTTAAAATATTGTGGTTACTGTTTACCCTCAAGAAATACGATAACTTCACACAAGTACATATTTCATAAAACACTAAAAAAACACTTTATAAGGTATATATTAAAAATAACATATAACGTCTATGAGTATTTAATTTTATGATAGGTAACATCAAAACTAAAAAAAATATAAAAACGTTGCAATAAAACAATAATATTAAAAACCACAACAACGTCAGGTAAAAAACAATAGTAGTAAATACAAAAAAAGAATTAGCCAACCTCACACTTAATATTGTTCGCAGTTTAATTCGTCAACATAAATAATTAGTAAAATAATCACGTTGTGTTTTTATATAAATTATACTTAAAACAAAAGACAATATTTAGGTAGGTACCTATATACATATTAATATTTAATTACAATTATTTACATAAGATAAAGTTTTGCTCGGAACCTACGTTTTAAAATATCGTTACATTGATTTAAAAATTGTAAGACGTTTATTGAATTAGTATGTTATTTGTAAGCTTTAAAAAAAGGTATGTATGATGATTAATTAAATCATACATACTTAAAATCAATAAACATAAACGATAAAGGAATAAAAGATAATAGATTTCATTCTTGAATATATTGTAATAAAACAGTGTTATATTCATGTGTTCAAAATCTCCTTAATTTATATTTCAAATCTTTAAGTATATTATATTATATTTTAATATTTAATTACAATTGAATTACTATAGATCATACCTAATTTATAAAAAAATTGCTATTACCTACGTTTTGTAATATCGTTACATTTATTTAAAAATTGTAAGACGTTTATTGAATCACTATGTTATACATATACTTATGTTAAAGGTAGGTATAATTATTAATTACTATATGAAAAAAAGTAACTGATTTTTAGCTAAGTTAACACTAAACTTAACTTACATTGTTTTTATATTAACTTAACTTAACGAGTTTAAAAAAAATAGTTAACTTGCCCACAGCCTTGTAAATTTAATAACAATTTACCTACTATAAATCATACCTATACTTTAAAAAAGTTTTTTTTCGGAACCTACCTTTTGTACAAATACTTAGGTAGGTAAATCGTTCAAGTGTTTAAACAAATTCAATCATAAATGTCGTTCTCTGTCTGTCATCTAACGGTGCGCAGGTAGGGTTGTCCCCCTTACTTTAAAATGGAAATTGCTGGGCAGCGAGTGATTTGCAAATTCTGAAAATGAGTTTGCAAATTATTGCAAACTATTTGCAAAATATTGGCACCGGTCCCTTACTTTAAAATGGAAATTGCTGGGCAGCGAGTGATTTGCAAATTCTGAAAATGAGTTTGCAAATTATTGCAAACTATTTGCAAAATATTGGCACCGGTCCGAAATCGATCGGACGATGTGGGGGGGCTGAGTGAAGTTGGCCCCCCCACACTAAAATGGAAATTGCGGGGCAGCGAGTGATTTGCAAATTCTGAAAATGAGTTTGCAAATTATTGCAAACTATTTGCAAAATATTGGCACCAGTCCGAGATCGATCGGACGATGTGGGGGGGCTGAGTGAAGTTGGCCCCCCAATTTTGAAACGATTCCCACAGCATAAGTTGAAGTTTGCAAATTCTGAAAATTATTGCAAAGTATTTGCAAAATATTTGTACAGGTTTGAGATTGATCGGACAATGTTGGGGGGCCAACTTCACTGACATGACAACATGTCAAGTAGGTAATATTAGCGAACATCTGATTTGGTGCATCCTGCACCTGATCTATATAGCTATATACATTATATACATTATATTATATTTTATATTATATTATATTATATTCTACATTATATTTTTGATATTTCACATACAGATATTTTGTTTGAAAATGAAAATTTCGAAAAATCAGCAATGCTTAAGCACACATAATGTTTTTACCTAAAAGATTTATAATAGGTTCACTCTAGTATCAAAACTAATTGCACACTATTGAAACTAGTGAACGGCAATTTGCTATGCCGTGCGTGTGTAAGACGGAGACAACAAATGTATAGGTAGCGTCCTCTTAAGAGTAGTAATTTTTATTTCTGGTAATACATTTTCAACGCATTTTTTAGAGCATTAAAGTCCCATCCCTAATTATTTTATACAATAGTATGGCAATTGTCTGGTATACAATATGTTTATATACATTATAATAATATAATTTATAGTGCTTGTACAGTATATATATTTTATGAGTATTATATACTTAGTATTTCAAGATTAATTTTATTATATTATAAAATAATGTTAACATCAGACCACGTGATAAATTTGTATATTTGTAGGTATGTGAATGCATGATATATTGATATTCATATTTAATACTAAAAACGGCTCATCACTCACAATACGACAATCCCATTACGCGTTACACTACACCTTGGAGAAATTAATTTGGGGTAATAGTGTTAAATGTATAATGTTATCTCTATTACACATATGTATAAATATAATAATATGCATTATGCAGTGTTAACCTAACCTATATACACATAGGTTGTAATAGCTCTACCAGAATAATATTATATTAAATAATACTCGACTGTGGGAGTGACCACCACACCGAAGTCTGCACCAAATCCAAAACCAGTCCAGCCAAATGCATGGGTAATCACACTTCCAATTACAAAGGATGTCAAATTTTTAAAGCTCTTCTCAAACGACGCAAATCCACTCAATCAAAACCACAGATTCCGACTCAAGTACTCACTTCTCTTCATCTCCAAACTCCCCCTCTCCCTCCCAAAACTTTTTACGCCTCCATCACTAATTCTAATAATATACCTCTACCCAATATCCACGCAATTGATAAGCCACTAACTATATTTATATCAGAACTTTCCTCTTTAATCTCTCCCCTCATTACTCTCCTTTCAGCTGTTGTAAATAAACAACTTGGTCCATAGTCCGATACTCCGATTACCTTCCTTGTCTCTTAATTAAATTGAATTAAAATATTTTTAATCACTAGTTATGTAATGTAATTATTGTACCTTATAGGTCTTCAATTCATATTATTACTGTAATATTTTAATCTATATCATATTGTAATGTTAAATTTTGTACTTGTAAAATTTTGTAATTGTCGAGCTATCATAGTTTTAACTAGAAGCAAATAAAAATAAAAATAATACTTGACAGTTAATTATTTAAATAATTAAAACTGGAACTTTTACTATAGTTTTTCCTAACTATAGTGTAAACTACATGATAATATTTTTCACATCATATATTATAATTATTTAATAAGTTAAAAATATTTTTTTTCTTTGACTAAAATAATAAACTGTATTTATTATATAATAGCACAGTATAATATTATGTTGTATTTGAATCGAGCTGAACTAAAAATGTCCAATTATTATAGTCATATTATACCTAATATAATAATAATATAGTTCTTGAACAAAGTACATTTTTATAAATAATTTTATTATTATAATACAGACAGGGTATAGAAAAAAAATATGTGGAGAATCGGAGAAAAACTGTTGGTCATCGACACCGGATTCATTAAGTCTAACCAATATCTAAAGTAAAAGCACGCTTCGTCTGAATATATATACTATCCAACACTGATTAGTTTTTCCTCCGTATAATAATAATATTAGTAATAGTGTGGCAATATTATTTAGTGGTTGGACTTTGGGGCCATGTATTATTGCAATAAAAAAATATTCTTAAACAAATAATTTTTTATTATTCATAATACATTAGTCACTCGATAATTATTATTCATTAATACAGTAGTCACTCGATAATTCGAAATTCAGGGGACCGAGTTAAAAATTCGATTTATAGAGGTTTTTGATTTACCGAGTGTTCGAATAATCGAGGGAAAAAAAGTAACTCGAATTAAAGAGAGTTCGAAAATTGTATATACATATATGTACCTATTGTACATATATATTACGTTTATTTTGACATATATACTTATTATAAATATTATTATGTATATTTTAAAATTATTAATTTACATTTATTTATTACACATATATATTATTATATTTTACATTTATTTTTAATATTATTATATTTTACATTTATTTTTAATATTATTATATTTTACATACATATTACATATTAAAGAAATCTGTTATTTTTTTTTGTGAAAAATTGTTGGTCGCAATCTGGTAAATAGCGTTGTCTAACTTACTGATAGCATTGAAAATGGTATCGAATTTTTTTTCATCCATTTCAGATTGTTCAAAAAATTTACGTAATCCTGACAAAAAAATGTTGCTTCTTTTAACGATATGACAGGAACCTCCGCTTTCTCTAATCGTCATTATTGTTAGAATTGTGCTGATTGACTGAAGTAGATTGAATAATTTCCTCGTCAGTAAAATTACCAGCAGTTGAGACATTATCGTCAAAGTGAACAAATTCTTCAAATGATACGGGAAATTCTAGTCTGTTCCATGTGCTAAGCAGAACTTCAACCTCCTCACATTGAACAGGAATACCTTCATATTGTTGAAAGCGTAGAAGCTGGGATTCTAAAACGTAGAGCAACATTTTTTTTTTTCACCCGCTGCGATCATTTTTTTTTTGTCGGCTATCGACAAACACTTGTATTTTACAGGACCAATATTGCGACTGACTACGTTTTATTCAATTTCAATAACGGTTTACCCATAGCAGATGTTTATTTTGGTATAGATTAGGTATAGCCGTATAGGTAAGATACGATAACATTAAACTACGATAATATTTAACCATCGTCGTTTTTAGTTTCATTACGAGTACGTTAAATAGATTGCCCATAATCTTTATACATATGAACGTACCTACATATAATCGTGTTTAAAGTAATTCGAGTTATTGAGATTCGTGAAAAAAAAATTCGAACTGTAGAGTGTGCCTCACCGACAGACATTTCAAATTTATTATCGAGGGGACCGGAATATATGTATTTTTTTTCTAATTATAGATGTTTTCTCAGGGGATTTAAGGTTACAGTCCTGATAACTGGTGTAATTAACAGAAATATTCCATATATTTTGGTCTTTCGACTTTTATAGGTACCTATATGTATTTAATACTATTCATTTATATTTTTATTACCCGCACAATATACAATAATTGAATGTTAACTGATTTGACATTCCACTCATGTAATATTTTAAAATTATACAGACATGACCTGTAATACACAAGCCAAAAATACTTTTTATACTATAACTTGTACGTCATAATAATGTTTTATAATTTTCTGAGTGGATAAATAAAAGTGTACACAAATTTAGTCATAAAAGTAGGTATTCTTAATTGTCCACTAATCTATCTAATATTTATGTTAAATTACAGCAGAAATCCATAGCCCATAGTTATTTCATGTAATTGGTACCGCATATATAGCAATTTAGCTAAATAGTAAATAGGTGCTCTTGTTTTAATAATACTTTTCTAATGTACCTATTCAGAATACGTATTTAATTACTTTGTGTCATTTGTACCTATTTGAAATATGTATTTAATACCTACTGTGTTTCAAAAGTATATATTACTTTACTATTATTAGTACCTATATTACAATTTACAAATACAAATTAAAAGTAGGTATTAGAAAATACTTTAAAAGTACTTTTTTGTAGTATATTAATATTATTGTAATTTAATCAAAAATGTATACTTAGAATTATTATTAAATATGTATATTATTTTATTTAATTGGTTCAATAATTTAAAATGTCACATGCATATTATATTGCCTAGTTAAGTAATACCTATATATTATGTAAATTTAGAATCGGGATTTGTATTTATATTTTATTTGTATTTCTTCTTCGTTTACATATCTAATTTCGTCCAAATGTATATTTATTTTTTAGATATTTCGGGTACAGAATAACCTACTTATGTGGAACGTTCTTTTAAATTTTCAATACTTAGCTATACAAATTCATCCTTTTATAAATGTTAAACCTCATCAATTTCATTTTTAAATTTTAAATTTGATAAATTTGAAAATTCGAACTTCAAATGCTTAAAAAAAATGTGCCTATCTGTTTTTAACATTTTTCAACTGATGTTGTAACAATATATCAAAAGCCTTCTATTAATTTTTCACACGTTTTGAACACACAAAAAAATCATTTTGACATTTATGAAAATTGTATATTGTAAGAAAATACTAATATGAACATTATTCAGTGGAAATTGCATGTGCCTATAGTTATTCATTTTTGAATTACAACAAAATAAGAAAATCGGTACATGAGAAATCGTTATTTATTTATACAGGGTGTATCTTATGTCATTGTACGCGGGGTTTTTTGACGATTACGGAACGACAATATGGAATTTCGTTAAAACGAAAAAATACGTGTTTCTTTATTTTTAACAAGCAATTTTTTTATAACAATTTCAAAATTTTTAAACACGCAGGTGTACCAATAGCAAAATCAACTTTTTTTTTTCAAATTTTAATCACTATATTTTTTAATGGCTTCTAGTAAAGCTTTTTTTCTGAACATTTTGGTAGTCGAATCGTCAATTTTGGTTGGCTAGTTTATTAACTATGGTCCTCCAAAGATTAGTAAAATATGCATTAATACTTTCAATTAAAATAATGGGTATAGGTTTAATTTACAACCGCTAAACAATTTTTTCTTATAACTACCATTTGATACACTACAATAGTTGAATCGGTAATCTAATGACACCCTCAAAAAAAAAAAAAAAAAAAAGTAACAAACATAATTGTTTGTAAACATAGTTCATTATTTTTATTTTAACATACGATCATAAAAATCAATATTATTATTTTAATATCCAAAACTAAAAAGGATGAAAAGGGATGAATTACAACTCCTAAGTTCATAGGTACTTTGGATGCGATACCATTATAGGGAATCTATGGTTAAAATATCAAGTTTATACTTTATACCACTACGAAAAGAGCACCACAAAACATTGCACTTTTTTCGTTGCACATATTAATGTCAACAATCGAATACTATTTACCAATTTACCATTATTACCTTAGCCACCTACCTAATTAAGAATTCAAATTTATGATATTGTAAGAAAAGTAACTGTGATGAAAAAAATGTAAAGTAATTAATTACGATTATAATAATAAATTAAAAATATAATATTGATTTTTATGATCGTATGTTAAAATAAAAATAATGAAGTATGTTTACAAACAATTATGTTTATTAATTTTTTTTTTTTTTTGATGGTGTCATTAGATTACCGATTCAACTATTGTAGTGTATCAAATGGTAGTTATAAGAAAAAATTGTTTAGCGCTTGTAAATTAAACCTATACCCATTATTTTAATTAAAAATATTAATGCATATTTTACTAATCTTTGGAGGACCATAGTTAATAAACTAGCCAACCAAAATTGATGATTCGACTACCAAAATGTTCAGAAAAAAAAGCTTTACCAGAATCCATTAAAAAATATAGTGGTTACCATTTGAAAAAAAAAAGTTGATTTTGCTATTGGTACACCTGCGTGTTTAAAAATTTTGAAATTGTTATAAAAAAATTGTTTATTAAAAATAAAGAAACACGTCTTTTTTCGTTTTAACGAAATTCCATATTATAGTTCCGTAATCGTCAAAAAACCCCGCGTACAATGACATAAGATACACCCTGTATATTATGGGCGGCCGGTATTACACTTTTTACTTTTTTGTTAAAATATACATTTAAATTTAAACGTCTACTGACAAGTTTTTAACTCTCATAAAGTTTAATTTTGATGGTACTTAATTAATTAAATGTAACGTAATTTGTAATAAGTTATGGTCAAAAAACTTAAAAATGATCTTGATTTTTTGGAATTTATTTTTTTTTTTTGAAATATTACAATTGTTATGATCATCGTGCCGGTGAATTATTACACAGAATTTACCTATAGCTAACCCAACGTTTTATTGAAACGTCGCATAGTTGTTAATTTATAATATTGTTAAAATGTCGCTAGAAAATATGGATACAATATCACACGTATCTATGTCAGCAAAGACTTCCGATTAGCAGTTGTAGGCATATTGTTGCAACTCCAATGCGACTCGCAAGGTGGTGGTACGTGTTTCAATAAAACATCGCCACAACATCGAAACGATTTGACAGTGGGATATCTTACTTACTTTTTTCATTATTGATAGGAATTGACCATACAATTATCTATATCGTGCTCGAGACCCTGTGTTGCGGTGGTGACTTGTGCATAGGTACGTATATTGTTTTACAGACTTACAGACTTAAATTTCTGGTCGAGCCTAGGCAATTTGGACAGCGCTAATATTTATTTTTTTTATTAACATACATGTTTATAAGTTAACCTATTAATGTTTATAGTACCTACTACAGTTATTGTATTTGTATAAAGGCATATAATGTTTTTGTTAGGTAAATAAAATGTATCTATATAGTGGTAAACACAAATATTTTTGATTTTATTACACTTTCACGAAAAATAAAATGTCCACGATCTCCACGAACATATTATTATTATAATATAAGCATTATAAATAAAATATATACACCATGCCCCACAGGGGCGCATCAAGGGGGGGGGGCAAAAGTAGCAGTTGCTCCATGCAGCAGGGATGGCAAAAAATGTCGTTTTATAATATAATAAAAATAAAATATTTAGTTGAATAAATATTCATTATTACTTTTACGAATTTACGAGTTCAATTTATTGTCGGAATACCTATTTATTGGGAAAGAGAACGCTGTTTAATATGGACCTTGTTTTCGTAATACCTAGTACCTACATACTAATCGAACTATTTTTTATATTATCACTATTCATTACATAGGTACTATATTGAAAATTGACAAATAATAACTAATAGCCACCGGGACACCGAGCTGTCCGCATATGATATTGCCATATACCATTATATTGCAGTACCTACTGACTACTGAGACTCAGTAGCTTGTTATTCGATTATAATATCTATTATATTCCTATCTATTTGTATCTATATTATTTATTTATACAAGAAATAACAAATATTTTGAATTTGGTCAATTTTTAGGATAATGTTATTGTTATAATATTAACCATTTTAAACATAGTATACCTACCTATTTCCTTAGTCGTTTATCATTACAATAATTCATAGCTATAGATAGGTAAGAATATCGTACATGATACCACCATGAGACATGAGTTTTAAATTAATAATGATATGTAGACTTATTATTGTGTAGGTATGTAATAATTTATTAATTTGTTGTTTTTAATAATTTGTATAAATTGTATCTGGTTCATGTGTTTTTTTTTTATGTTATTTACTCGTAAGAAAAGGCGTATACTGATTTTATGTTTGCTCCCACATACACTGTCCTTTAATACGGCCCTGATGCCCCTAAAAAGTTTCAGTTTTAGCCTGGGCTTGACCGGCTCGCCCCGTGCGCATGTCTATACTATTGACTATTCACACACAAAAACGCACACACACATGCACACCAACCACTGCCTTACGCAGTACGTACATATTAATTAGTTAATTACATCTATTCGCTTCTCATACTAAGCAATTTGCATATACAGAACCCTTAAAATTTGAATGTTTGTCAACAATATGACTTCCGTTGCATATTGAATGCACGAGTGCGTGTGTATAGTGAAAAGGATGTTATTAACAAAAACAATAACTGTACAAAAATGAGTTAGTGAATAGTGAGTATGTACCGTTTTCATTAAAAAAAAGGTGCTCTGCTGTACAGTATTTTACAAGTGGGTCACTGTATAATGGATAGTATTAAATTTGAATTCAATGATATAATATCATTGCATAAGAAAAACGATTCTGAGCGGAGACGGTATGTCAGTTTAGGTATAAGGCATATTATATACTTTTCTATGGTATTAAAAAAAATTGACCTATTATAGGTACCTATAATAAATTCCAAATTAATCATATCACAATATCCATTAGTTACTTATAACGCGTTATACACCAACAACAAACACTGATAAAATCATAGATATATAATTATAGTGTACTTTAGAAATTTCGAGTACCCACGAATAATATTATGCAATCACCAGTGGGGTATTTAAGGAGGGGGGGGGGGTATCCATGGGGTCCGGACCCCCCCCCCCATTGACTCGTGTCTCGTACATGTTAAATGTTGTGCAGTTTTTACATTACAAATTTTATCGTACGATTTTACGGATTTTATAAAAAATTTTCGAAGCTATAGTATTTTCAATACATTTCGTGATTATTTTTATCAGTTGGGTACCGAAAATGGTTGAAAAATACCAAGTTCATTTTTTAATTCAAATATTTTGTAGTTTTGTACATTGCCAGTATCTACAACCACTCCAGAGAGATCTTTTTCAACCTTTTTAAGGTTGAAAAGCTATCTAAGATCAACTATAAATGGAAGTAGGTACCTAATGTAATTTAAGAAATATTTGTATAAAAGTTATAACGTAACTATATATTATATTAGATTCTGAGGGATCTATTGGTTTTACAATGGTGTTTATTTTTTTTCCTGTATACAAAATTTCTTCCAGAAGGAGTCCTTCGATTTCAACATGTATAGACATATGGTAACTTATCTTTTAGAAAATTGGATCAAGATAGTACTTTTTAATACTTACTTACATTTTTCGATTTTCTCAATAGTTATTGAATGCTACTGTAAAAACCACCAAAAAATTACGAAAAACCGCTAAAAATGGGATTTTAATTTCTAACACTTTGTCTATCACCATAGAAAAGAATAAAATAAAATAAAAATATTTCATTATTAATTCAACTTACCGGCTATAATAAATAAAAACAATAAAAAATATCCAGACTGACAATCCGTCTTCGCACAGAATCATTTTTCTTATACAATGATATTATGATATTATATCATTGAGTTCAAGTTTAATACAATCCATTATACATTGACGCACTTGTAACCTACTGTACGGCAGCAGAGTGACATCCACTTACCCGCTTTTTTTAAATTTGTTTTGTACATATTATTATTTAATAATTAAAAACTCGAAAATTTTATATCGTCTTATAAATATGTTATTTTATTTAATAAAGAATAAATGGGTGGTGTGGGGGCTTCGTCCCCCGCGGCTCTGTGTTCTGAAAATTATCTGGACCCTCCCCATGACAAATTCCTAAATACGCCATTGGCAATCACAACAAAATAACTAAAATAGTTATTCTATGTTTTTTTTTATGTAATTTTGTCCAAAGTTAAACTTAAAATTACTATAAAAAATAAAAATAAACTGTGCTTATGTATTTTTAAGATTTTTTGGTAAAAAAATTAACTACTTAAGTTGAAACTTGTTTTAAATTTTAAATAATATTTTATAAATTTTTAAGTACAAAATAATTATTCAATTTTAAATTTGATAAATTTTGTCAAAATTCGATCTTTAAATACTTATAAAAAAAATTGTGCCTATGTATTTTAAATATTTTTCAACTAATATTGTAACAATGTATCAGGAGTCTTGTATTAAATTTTTACACTTTTTGGCCCAACAAATAAAATTTTATTGATATTTTTAGAATAAAAAACTAAAAAAAATTAGAAACTGAAAATGTCAGTAAACAGCTCAAAAATTTTCAAAATTGTATGGTGTATAGGAAATGCTAATATAAATATTGAGTGAAATTTTCATGTATCTACAGTCATTCGTTTTTGAATTACAACAAAATAAGGAAATCGCTACATGAGAAATCGAGTGAATATCCATTGTTGTAAAAATTTGAATTTCAAACGCTAATAAAAATTTAATTTGATTTTCTTATAGACATTTTTTTTAATGATAAAGGTAGATAATCTTATAAGGAATCTCGTACTACACTTTTAAATCTTAGATTTAAAAAGAACAATTTTTACGAATTCTTAACTCAAAATAATTTGCTAATTTTCGTTATTTTTCCATATTTTGTCACTTTTTGAACTTTAAATGCTTATAAAAAAAAATTATGACCAAGGATTTTTCATATTTTTCATCTGCCTTTGAAACAATATACTACTAGCCTTCTATTAAATTTTCAAGCTTTCGCAACCAACAAATAAAATTTTATTGATATTTTTAGAAAAAAAACTAAAAAAACAATGGAAAATGAAAATGTCCCTTAACAGTTCAACATAAATCAAAATATTTTTTAAATGTTTTTGTGTATAGAAAATGCAAATATAAGCAACCAGTGAAAATTTCATAAGGAAATCGCTACATGAGAAATCGAGTGAATATCCAATGTTGTAAAAATTTGAATTTCAAATGCTCACAAAAATTTAATTTGACTCTTTTATAGACATTTTTTTTGTTGATAAAGGTAGATAATCTTATAATCTTAAATATTTTGAAAATGTTATCGTGTATAGAAAATGCAAATATAAACAACCAGTGAAAATTTCATGTGTATACGTTAATTTGCTTTAGAGTTACTCCAAAAACAAAAATCTATTTTTTGGAAAACCGATTTTGCGTAAAAATTCCCGTTTTTCATTAATTTTTATGTTTTTTTTTTCCCGGCGCTTGTGAAAACTACTGAGAAATTTTTACTTTTGACCCCAAAAAGTACCAACTAGATTCACTTCCCTATCAGAAAAGATACTGTTGAAGAAAATCCAAGCACTTTTACTGTCCTAAAACGTGATGACAGACGCAAAAAAAATTTTTAAAAAAACATACATCATTGTAAAATCAATACATTCATCGTTTCATTCGTTTCATTCGTTTTTAAATTCTAATATGGATGTGAATGCGTTCTTTAAATTTTACAATAAATCATGACCACTTTTCATTGTGTTGTGTAGAACTTGTTAATTGGACTTAACTCTTATTCCACCCACTATAATTTTAGAGTAGGTAAGAAAAGGGATTTACACCAACAAATTTCAGCATTAGAAAATAGAAATAATAAGTAGGTAAATAGCACATGTTTTTACGTTTGTCACCTTTTCTGCCTTATTAATCATTACGTACCATTTGATTACTAAACATTAAAATTATAATTAATTATAATTTAAAAATCTCATATAATAATGTAATGTTATATTCTTCAATTTTCGTTTGAAAAATGAAATCATTAAATTAAAATACAAACCATGTCTAGGGCAAAAAATAAAGACTGGAACTTGCAAGTAAGTAATATTTACTTTCAAAATATTAATTAATATAAAATATTATACATCGACGTACAGTGTAATGCAACTGTGCCACTATGGTACTATGAATTATAACCAATTTAGTTTCATTATGAAGAACATAGTCTGTAGGTACGAACTACATAATATACAATATATATTTGTTATTTTTAAATATAGAATCTGAATGTCTGATTCGTGTGAAGAAATTCTTTAAATATAATTATTAATTATGTTCTCATTTTAACATTATAATAATCCGTGCATTATAGGGTATGGCAGTGACTAAAAGTCTTATTATACCACTTTTTATTGTGTTGTGTTTTGTGTAGAACTTGTTAATTGGACTTAACTCGTATTCCACCCACTATAATTTTCGAGTAGGCAAGAAAAGTGATTTAAACCAACGAATTTCAGCAATAGAAAATACGAATAATGATAAGTAGGACATGTTTTTACGTTTGTACCCTACTTAATAATATGGACCTTGTTTTCGTAATACCTAGTAAATACGTACTAATCGAACTATTTTTAATATTATCACTATTCACTACATACTATATTGACATGTAATAACTAATAGCCACCGGGGCACCGAGCTGTCCTCATACTATATTGCCATGTATCATTATATTGCAGTACTGACTATTGAGACTCTGTAGCTTGTTATTCGATTATAATATCTATTATATTCCTATATATTTGTATCTATATTATTTATTTATACAAGAAATAACAAACATTTTGAACTTGGTCAATTTTTAGGATAATGTTATTGTCGTAATATTAAACATTTTAAACATAGTATACCTATTTCCTTAGTCGTTTATCATTACAATAAGTCATACCTTTAGGTATAGAATATACCATGTACCATACCACCATGAGACATGAGTTTGAAATTAATAATGTGGATAATGTGGCTTGACCTCCTCGCCCCGTGCGCATGCCTATACAGTCGACACAGACTATTCACACACAAAAACGCACACACACTTGCACACCAACCACTGCATGACAACGCAGTAAGTACACAATAATAACATCGACTCGCTTCACATACTAAAAAATTTGCCAATACAGAACCCTTATAATTCGATTGCTTCTCAACAATATCACTTCCGTTGCATATTGAATGAGCGAGTGCGTGTGTCTTGTGAAAAGGATGTTATTAACATAAACAATTGTATAAAAATGAGTTAGTGAATAGTGAGTATGTAACGTTTTTATTAAAAAATAAATACAATTTTTCAAATTCTAATATGGATGTGAATGTGTTATTTAAACTTTACAATAAATCATGACTATCCACGCATTATAGGGTATGGCAGTGACTAAACGTCTTATTATACCACTTTTAATTGTGTTGTGTAGAACTTATTAATTTGACTTAACTCGTATTCCACCCACTATAATTTTCGAGTAGGTAAGAAAAGTGATTTACACCAACAAATTTCAGAAATAGAAAATACGAATAATGATAAGTAGGACATGTTTTTACGTTTGTCACCTTTTCTGCCTTATTAATAATTACGTACCATTTGATTACTAAATATTAAAATTATAATTAAATATAATTTAGAAATCTCATATAATAATAATGATCATATTTATTTTTACAATATCGATTTTATTTTTTTTTGGATAACTCGAACGCATGGATGTTGGCTGAAATTATTCGGTATTGAGTTTGTTTAGATAATTAACTACCTAGAGGTATTTAATAACATATAATGTATTTAGTTATTTTAATATTTTTAATAAGGTGAACAATATTGTATTTTCTTCCACACGTAAGATACGCACATTATGGCAGACGAAAAAAAGCTTGTGAGTTATATATTATTACTATTTAGTTTAACGATAGGTTTTTCACTTAAAAGCGAGCAAACCGATATTAATATCTTGTTTTTAATAAATATTATAATAGATGAGCGACGAAGGTCAGTCTGCAGAAGACGATAAGCTCCTTGGTGCGTATTTAGACTTTATGAATACCAAGACCGAGTTAACCAGTATCGAAAAATGTAGTTATAAAAATGACCACGGTACATTGTCAGACGATGCTGTCGGCAAATTCGAAATATTCAACAGAGCTTTTACAAAAATCGAAAACGATGCGAATAGCAATCCACTCTATAAGAGCATTAAGGTGGATATAAAGGAATTCTCGCCGATAAAATGTCAACTGTTGGCTAAAGGCAGGCAGAGGGTTCACGACAAAAATCTAAAACAGGAAATCTACTGGGACACAGCGGAGAAACGCGTCGACGACGAAACGTCTGCAGTCACCAAAGTAGAAAAGTTATCGTTTAAGGACGTGTGGGAGGACGTGGTGCACATGAAATCTACTAAACAGTTTTGTAAGTATTTGATGGAAAACCCAGATTTGGAAAAGCCAAAATATCTCGCCGACGTCGGGTATTTTAACAACAATCCGAATACTAGGAAAAAATAGATTGGGATCGAAAATCTTCACACGAAAATACAAAGTCGGTTTTTCCCAAGGCTGGGCAAGTTAATGGTTTTTTTTAACTCGTTAAGTTAAGTTATTTTAAAATAATTAAGTTAAGTTAAGTTAAAAGTTACTCGTATTTTTTATCGTTAACTCGTTAAGTTAAAAGTTAACTTTGAAAAAAAAGTAACTTAACTTAGTGTAAAGTTAAAATTTGCTAATTTGCAAAAATAGAACACATAATGTGGTTTATTAGATAGTTTTTCTTTACGTCTAAGAAAATTACTGGGGAAATTTAAAAAGATACATCAAAGTAAAAACACATTAAAAAATTTACATTATTTTTCGGAAGAAAATTAACTTAATTTAGATATTTTTGAAATAAAATTAACTTGAAGTTAACACGTTAATCTTGAAAAAAAGTAACTTATTAAGTTAAAAGTTAATTTGAAAAAAAAGTAAAGAGTTAATTAACTTAATTAAAATTAACTTAACGTTTTAACTTAATTTTAATTTTTAACTCGTTAATGCCCAGCCTTGGTTTTTCCTCGTTTCTAGTATTTTGTTTGCTGTTGAAAAACCGACGTCTACGACATTTGTTTGTACTTTCTAAATCCAGGATACCCTTTAAATACTAACAAGATTCTTTGGTACTTTTACCAGCACTTTATAGCAGATCTTCCCATCGTACGTCCTTAAACGATAACTTTTCTACTTTGGTGACTGCAGACGTTTCGTCGTCAACGCGTTTCTCCGCTGTGTCCCAGTAGATTTCCTGTTTTAGATTTTTGTCGTGAGCCCTCTGTCTGCCTTAGCCAACAGTTGACATTTTATCGGCGAAAATTCCTTTATATCCACCTTAATGCTCTTATAGAGTGGCTTGCTATTCGCATCGTTTTCGATTTTTGTAAAAGCTCTGTTGAATATTTCGAATTTGTCGACAGCATCGTCTGACGATGTACCGGGGTCACTTTACCACGACTGAATTTAGTCAAAAGTTTACATTATTTTACAACTCTTTTATATCTATGCTAATGCTTTTATAAAGTGGCTTGTTATTTGCGTCATTTATGACCATATACTAACCATATTATTAAATTCAGTGTACACTGTGCAAGCTTAACCCGTATTTTAACCATTGTGAAAAATCAAAACATGTAATATTATGTTATGAACTGTGTATTTTATATAATAAAAAAAAATGTAATAAACATTGATTGGTAGTTGTACATTTATTTTATAATTAATAAATAATAATTTTGTATTTTGTGGAACTGCTGCGGTATTATGATTTTCTGGTGACAAATTTGTCAGGAAAATGATTAAAGCCAACAACTGTATGAGCAAAAAAAAATGATTATACATGTAACCTATTAAGCTCAATATCAGGAATTCGATTAACAATATTAACTAATTATTTTAATGGTTTGATAATATTAAGTGAAAGAAAAATCAAATTAATATCAACTCTACTCAAATGGTGTTTTACAAGAAATAATACACGACGGTGGCTATGTAGTAAGGCTTAGATATTATGTAATATTATAAAAGGTATACAACAGGTATGTAAAAATGTTTTTGAATTCGTTTTTCTAATACATTTATCGTTACCTATTTTAAAATTTAGCTTCGCCGTTCCGATCACTGTTGTTATTATATTTGGCATTATATTCTATAGAAATATCTATTATATATAATATAAGGAGCCGTGGGATGATAAAGTTTGAATAACTCTGATATATATATATATATTATATTTATATATTTGTATACCGTATACGAATACGATTTGGGTTAATTATAATATAGTATACTATATTGTCAGCTAACCTAACCTAAGTATAAAGTTTGTTAGAATATATATAATCAGATTAATCGTTAACACGCAGCAAGTATAAAAAAAAGAAGCGCACACCGTAATAATCACTATTCACTGGTACACTTCTTTAGGTACCTAAAAAAAAAACAAACATACATGTGAGCTATAAGTGTACCAGGCCCTATTTTTTAGTGAACCCCGACACAAAGTGTGTAGTCCGAAATTAGAAGTGTGCACTAATGAATAAGACTATAAAAATAAATAGATTATAATTGATAGGTAATAATGTACAATATTAATAAAGTATATCTACATAGTACACATTATGTAGTATACTAATATTACACTAAGTATACATAAAATTAAAAAATAATTTTTTAAAATGAAAATCTTTTATGATAGGTACCTACCAAAAATAAATTGTTTTCAGTTACATTTATACATTTACTTCTCTACATTGAATCGCTAATGAACTATTATGATGGTTTGGATACCTTTAGTTATTTCTGTGTTATGATTTTGACTCTCTTAAATTTATAAAAAGTTATGCCCCATATTTTAATGAATAATATATCAATTTAAATTTAAATTCTTGGTCCTCTTTGTCACTGCAGTGTCATAATATCATTGTAAATAAAGTGTGTAGTACGATTTTTTTTGGAAAAATATAGACTGAAGTGTACGTAAACCTATTATGTATTTATCTCTTACGCAGACTTGACGACCGTCAAAATATATGTTATTATTCCAATATGGCTGGTGGCTGATAGTAAAATATATTATGTCCGTTCGTCAATCGCCGGGAGACAAGACAATATCCGCCTTTACCGTACATGTTAAACGCGCTGCGATAATATATTACTTGGGTATTGGTATAAGCAATTCGTCCTGTAAACTATAGTCAAAATGTTATTATTGTACGTTATAAATAATAATTATAATATTATGCTCGAGACTACTTGCACCTCGCGTTGTCGGATAACAATGAACGGCGTTATGCAGAAAGCAACCAACCCTCAAAAACATAAATATTGAGCTGTGTATACTACTAGATTGGAAATTTTATACTACGCATTTTACTACATGCAACCAACCCACAATTTGATAGTAGAGCTATCTATCAATGTTCAGATATAAAACTGAATGAGTTATATCTAACAAAAATAATTTTACACAATACAACCATGCCACATGGTTTTCTAATTCCGATCAAACTGTGCAACCATACAACACATTTAACAATCATCATAAAACTACCAATCAACATAAGTTTTAACATAATGGTCAGTATTAAATTGTATCAGAATTTTATTGATAAGTCATTGAAATATATACATCCAATTAATAAGATATATTAATTCAACTAACATGATATAATAACTATAACAATATAAAATATCCAGAGTCCAGACTGACAAACCGTCTCCGCTCAGAATTGTTTTTCTTATACAATGATATTATATCATTGAATTCAAGTTTAATACAATCCATTATACAATCACCCACTTCTAACCTACTGTACATCAGATCGACAACCACTTACCAGCTTTTTATATTTTATATTGTATCATACTCGCTCAAACACCTTATAAGAAACTCGCCCAAACATATTAGGTAGGTACTGTGTTTATGTTGGTAAAAAGGTAATTCGCCCAAACACATGAAGCCTCCAGCCAGTCCGCGCCTGGTAATGACTTAGATTTGGTTTTGCTAAACATGAATTTGGTATGTCGAGGGTGTACCAGAGAGCAAAAACAAATTTTGCGCTGACATCCTCTTATAGTTGGAAAGTCAGTACTTCTAGTTTGAAATAAGTCGTTTTTTTCCAATGTATATTATATACATATATTATACAATATATGACTAAGAGCAGCCTTTATTTTACCATGATATATAAAAAAAATTTAAAAGACGCTCAAAATTTGTTTTTGAGTTATTTATTTATTTATTATATGAAGAAAAAAAACAATCTAGAAATCTATTGAGTTTTCAATGAATGAAAACAACTTATATTTTTAAAGTATACAGAGTAATATTATAGCATGACGTTGTATAGTTTTCTGTTTTCGCATTTTAATAACCATACCAACCCAATAGGGTTAATAGGTAATAACTAATAATGAATAGCACACTAATCGTTGAAATTGAATGCAATAATTTTTATTTGTTTTATAATAGTTTTCAATTTATCCACCAGCATGCACAAGTACATTTTATAGGCCCATATTTTTTGTAACAAAATTAGAAATATAATTAAAAAATCTGCGAGATATTCCCTGCCATAAGTTAATTTGGTAACATAATTTGTATTTTACGAGTGAAAAGTTGTGAGTCTTATTTTCACCTTGTTTGACCATCTAATTGTAGAATTTGACTTTCAATACATGTACTTATTCTACTTCGATTACTATTAACAATAGGTTTATAAAAATTGAAAGTACTCAGAGGCGTATACAAGGGATATTTGTAAGTCAAATCCAGTCATACACTTTTTTTAGTTTAACATTTTGAAATAAAGTATATTAAACATTTATAGGTACCTGTTTTATATTTTGTTTACTGTGTAATTACTGATTATTGTTATAGAAACTCAACAATCCAATCCATAGGGCATTTGTATGATTATTGATTATATTATATAAGAGCATACATATAGGAACATAAGTGTGTTACTAGGACTTAGAAATTAGGGTGTTTTAAATATGTTTATAATGACATCTTATTTCTGTACGTAAGTACAATAAATTATATACTAATTTAAATTTAAAATGGCTAGATAAAACAGGGTGAATAGAAACTGCAGATTTTAAATCTACAGTATAATATAAACTGTTCCACCATTTGGGATACATATTTTAACATAACAAAAATATACTGGTCTCTTTAAATATTTCGAAAAATAATTTTATTTTCAATAGATAATTTTATATTATTGTGTCGTATATTTTCTAATATACATTATTTACATATATTTTTCTATTTCTGTTCTTCTATTCACTTGATCAATAGACATATTTTTGGTTTTCATGCATTTTTCTATTTCACCAAATGAATTATGAATAGAATCGATTTTCAAAATATAGTTGATAAAATTCTCCGCTAGATCAATTTATTTTTAACAAGGATATAAGAATAATAACAAAACAATATGTTAATATATTTTAATTTGTAATACTTATAGTACTTTTGTAAAAATAATTTATTTGGAATAAATTATTCCGTTTATTTATTTTTATTTGATAAAATTAATAGTGCATAAAAATGATATTGTACTGTAACAATATAAATATAAACATGTTACATGACACTTATGCTTATGATACGAACGCTGCATTATGTACGATCAACTGCTGACCGACCCAATAATATTAGCACACACAAAATTGAATGGCCAATCTAGACACGGGGAAGCGTGTCAAGCCAAGTTCTAGCTAACAGAACTGGCGAGCAGCACCGTGTGTAATATTACACGAACCATTTGGAGCCACTTTTGACCCCCTCGTAACTCAAAAACTATTCCACATAAACATGTCAAATTTGGCTCATATATTGAGACTAACGAGATACATATTTGCTCTAAATTTCATAAACACACTTCAAACCGTTATTTAGATATTAACGTCCGAAAATCATCATTTTTATCACTGACTTACCTATACTATTAGATCAAAATTCTAACCCAGTTCCAGATGACCTAGAAAGTTCAAATTAGGCATACAGATAGGTAGTTATGTAAATACAAAGGAAAAAATCAGAAACTTGAACATTTTTAATTTAAAATTTTTAATTTTTAATTTTTAATTTTTTAATCAATTGATTTTATTATAATTTTGCAATTATTTTATGTATTATGTTTAATTTTTCAATTTATTAATGAATTGCCTCTAATTTAATGTAATGTAATGTTGACTTAAATTACCTTTCCCGTATCGCCGCTCCAAAAATACGAATAGCCGAATATGTGTCGATATTGTCGACCCGCTCGAAACAACATACTTTTTTTTCTATCTATGTATGTAATTAATATTATTTTTTTTAAATATTACAATTAAAATAATTAAATAATTATTCTTACAAATTATGAATTATCCACCCAACAGTAGAAACTACAGTCAATAAAATTATGATAATTAAAAATATACTCAAAAAGAGTTAAAATAATTGTATATTAATTTTACATATATTTTATACTCTGTATATACAACGGAAAATATTTTATAATAAATATTATTATTAATATTAGTAACTGAATTATATTATATAGTTATAAACTTTATTTATAGAATACGTCATGGCTAGGTTAGGTTAGGTTATAATAATTTACATACAAAAAGTAATGATATCCCACCAAAAACATATATGTAAAATGAGAGCCAAGTTCAGTACTATAATATATGCCTTGGTTGTTGACTTCAACGACAAAAGAAGTGAGATCTAAATGGGTGCCAAGTTATTATAATATATTGAAGCCTAAGGTCTGACTTGGCTACGAATTATATACAATTATAGCGTGGCAAGTTCTAAAGCTTTGAGTTCTTATTTTATTCTTCGGAAAATCATCTTCACTCTTCCATTACTGTTTTAGTAGGTACTTATAATAATAATTCGTATATGAAAAGTAGCCAAGTCACACCTTAGGCTTCAATATATTATAATAACTTGGCACCCATTTAGATCTCACTTCTTTTGTCGTTGAAGTCAACAACCAAGGCATATATTATAGTACTGAACTTGGCTCTCATTTTACATATATGTTTTTGGTGGGATATACATTATACACCATGTATAAGTAAGTTAGTTCTATGTGCACATCAGACCTCAACACACGGTAAATACTGAGCTCCGTATGACTATGATACAGTCAAGTTATATGATAGAACGTTTATAGATTTTTGATTATTATTATGTATAAGTGTTTAGTAGATAATAAAAGTTAATCATAACTGAAATGGAATCCTAGTTATTTAAATAAATTTAAGATCCAGATATCTACATCTACCCCCCTGGCTATGGTAATTATATCTAAAGTCTTTCTGCCGACCACTTAAAAGTACTTTATAGGAAATCATAAAAATATACATATTTATATGTACGATTCAATTTTTTTTTAATTAATCGAGCAATCAATAATGCTATAGTAAGTAAAGTGTGAGTGCTGTTCACAGTGTAGCAATTGAGTTGCGAATTATATGTTTACCAACAGAGGGTTAATCAGCACCGGGCGGAAATTTTAAAATTTTAATAATTAATTAATCAGGGGCAGAATTTGAAACTTGGATATTGTGAATAATTTTTAAATCATGTGGCTATGATAAAATACTTAACGCCGGACCTTGGTTGAGTAGGTTTCAAGTAGGTATTCAATTTGTATTTTCATACTATTAACCGTTGAAAAGCAATATATTTATTACAACTTACAAAGTGCCGACTTAATACTTACTGCTATTCACACTGTAAATTATTTAGCTGTTAGCTAATTTTGATATTTTTTCTATGGCTGATATTATTAAACGTGCTTGCAGCTTTGTGCTAATTGCTGAGTGCCGAAATTTGTCTTTTACTTTTTAGTAACAACCTGCAAACTAACAAGTCATGAGAAAATAAATATCCGTCTTGGAAGTATAACAAGGGATAAACATTAAGTAGAAACAAGCAAACTCTGGAAACTAGCAATTTGAGCGTCAGGAGTTCCTCGAACTTATATGAACTATACAGAGTGCGTCTCTACTTCAGTTTACAAGCGTTTAGAGACGGAGAATCCGAACGGCTGCAAGATGGCTGACTATGTTATCATTATCAGCTATCACAGATTTTATTATAATTTTTAATTTCCTTCATAGTATCGAATAAATTTGAACTAGGGCCAGTTACTGGGCCACGTTTTATTTAATTTTAAAATTATATTGTGAATGAAATCAATTAAATAAATATTATATCATAAATAAAATGGATATAAAATAAATATTATAAATTTAAATGTACATACAATTATTATAATAGAGGTCAGTAGGTAGAGAATGAGAGTTCAAACAGCTCAACCTGCTGGCTCAACCCTATACCCGTTTGCTCAACCCACTATACCGTCTGCTCAACCCAATACACCGTTTGCTCAACCCACTATACCCGTCTGCTCATCCCACTATACCTGTCTGCTCATCCCTATACATTGACGGCTGCTGAACCCACCATATATCACACACGTTAACGATGTACCCCCGCCACCCCACCACCTATGACCACCGCGCGTGGAAAATAATTTAAAAATTTATCCGCCGGACCGTGATTCGAACCCGGTTAACTTGCATGATAAGCGACAACCGTACCACTGGGCCGCCTACTCGCATCTGTTTGAGAAGGTATATTCTATCTCATTTAACTGGCGTACGCGAGGTATAATTTCCCCCACCACTATACCATTTTCCCCCTCCCGATTAACCTGTAGGGACTTTTCGATGTCTCCCCCACCAATTAATATTTAATTTGCTCGTTTATGAACACAACTACACAACATAAATTCAGTCACTCTATATAATCGTTCCAAGTGTTTCGCGTGTGCTTGTCTCATATTCAGTGTTAAAATCATATTTATTTCTCAGTGCGTAAAATAAATATGGCTGGTCCAATTGAAAATATGGAAAATATATACAAGAAAACTTACAAATATACACCACCATCGCCGCCAGCTAATCTGATCGATTGTACTACATTCTTTATTGATAGCAATATTTTTATAAATATAGGATTAGATCCTGATTTTTTGTTTAATTGCGTTATATACATCTCAAATAACTCGCAGTGTGTTGAAATGAGTATTGAATTCTATAAATCTCTAATTAATATAGCTCTTAACTACATCAATTTTTCACGACCATCTCATTTAATGCTGAAGGAGCTTAAATTGGCTTCAGTAGATAAATACAACGGTGACAACGTTCTCTCGATAAAGTGTTTGCAACAGGATCAACATGTACGATTAACTAAAGAGAATGTTTCGAGGATCTTGCAATTAAATGATGCCGTGGAAGAAGTTATTCATATGAAAAATATATATACACGACCTAGTGCATTACGTCAGGCCTGTGATATTACAATGTATCTTGGAAAGGAAATGCCGCTACCCAAAGATACAAAAAATAAGCAATGTTGAATATTATTTATTCCCGCATCGATGTCCAAGAATTGAAAAAAACAACTCAATTTCACTGGTAATGGTTTAATAGCAGATTTGAAAATCAAGGCAGTCAAACAATTGGCAAGGGGATGGTTAGCTTCTTCGATCGAAATTGAGGTAATACGATTTTATTTTTACATATTATTTTATACTAAAGAAAACAAATTTTTTAGTCTGAAGTAACCAGACCGAGGACGAGGGGATTCGTAGCACGTGAAACCGCAAAAGCAGCCCGCACATTAATTTTTCGTTAAGAATGTAATATTTTATTGTAATATGTAATTTTTATATTGCTGTCAATAATTTGTATTTAAAAACGCGAACCAATAATATAATATTGTATTATGTAATTTTTATATTGCTGTAAATTATTTAAAACGTGAACCATTAATGTAATATTTTATTGTAATATGATATTTTATTACTTATATATATATAATAAAAAAAACAACATGATATTTAAAAAAAAAGTATTTTTATTTTACAAATTATTTACAATTTCCTTAAGATATATAAGTAGAGCAGATTGTTGTAATATATTGTGTAAAATAAAGAACTAAAAAAAAAAACATTAAAGATATGGTACATTATCACACATATCTAAAAATATTAGACCATTTTCAGATTATAATCCCATTCGAATAAACATCTCGCTAAAGCATACACCGGAATGTATCCCAAATATATTATAATATAATATAGTTTACATATATAGGTACATACTAACATAAATTATAACCAAACAATTAATAATTATATACACATCATTATCACAAACTCCTGAACATATTATATAATTTTCATAATATATACGATACATAGGTATATTTATACATATAAATATGATATGACCAAACACTTACAAACTATAATATACTATGAAACACACGATACCATACGGTACTCATCAGTTTTCATTCTGAACACACGCTCAACATATATATATATACCTTATCATACATACAAGCATGCATACACACACACACACACACACACACACACACACTCACAAACGCACGATTCCAGTATTCCATATAGTACACAAACAAGCCACCCACTCCTTTATTCATTCAATTACATATGAACTCTTATACACATACATATATACATAAATTCAGTCACTCTATATCGTTCCAGTGTTTTCGCGTGTGCTTGTCTCATATTCAGTAGGATAGTAATGGTTTGAACACTATACCATACGGATATTAGTACAACCCGATATATTAGAACAATCGACGACCCTGTATTTTGTCACGTGACGGGTATCAGTGGTGGCGGCGGCGGCGGTAGGGATTTTTGAATGAATGAATAGTCACTATTCATTACTGTCCGCAGTTGGTGTTATAGTGTTCTATTATATACATCTCGTTCGCTCTACGCTAATACTACGTACGTAATTATTATATAACGTATTAATTTTTTCTTATCCGTTTATTTTAAAATGTTTAAATGCGAGCAATGTTCTTTGGGATTCATATACGAGTCAAATCTGATCGCTCACCGAAAAACACATTCGAAATTGTTCAAATGCATCAAATGTGCTTCAGAATTTACAGCGAAACGTAATCTGACAAGACATGAAAAAACGCACGAGGGTATTCGTATACCGTGTATTAGGTGCGGCATTACGTTCAGTTACAAGACCAGCCTCAATAGACATTTGAAAAATGTTCATGGTATGTACCTATTTTCTATATTCACTTTAAATATTTATTTCAATTTTGTCATCAGGTATAGTACAGATCGCGCCACACGTTTTTGTACCAAACTTGCAACCTGGTACATCATCCGTTCATAAAGATCGCGTATCAACTAAACGAGATAATCAAATGTTCGCTTATCACCCATGCGAGATAACATGGCGGATGTATTTACGAGTAACGCGAATGAATGCTGGGAGGTTCTCGACACCGCCGATCTTCTCGGGCAAAATGATCGCTTATCACCCATGCGAGATTACACGAAGGATGAATTTTGGAGTAATGCGAATGATGATTTATGCTTGGAAGTTTTGGACACCGTTGAGAATCTTGGACTTTATGATTTCAGGTTAGCTATTTCTTTTTATAAACGCGTCATAGATTAATTTTTTTTTTTTTTTTTTCTAAAGATTCATACACTACACTCGATAATGGTAAACGTGTTTCCAGCGCCAACACTCAATCCGCTGTTAGGGCAAAAAAAATACGTCTGAATCTCGTAAAGTCTCCAGGGTTTACAAAAATATCTACATCATCAAACAATACTATCACCTGGTACTACGTAAAAAACACCAATAATATTCAAAACTATACATACTTCCTCGATTCGATCAAATCTGAACTAGTTAATTTACTAAAATCAATTGCAAGTAAAAATCCGATCAAGTTTAATTTAAAGCTTGAAGCGACATATAATATACCAAATGTTGAATATTCGTCGGAAAACCGTGCTTTTAAAACTTCGGCTAAGGCAGTTTTCTGTGATACTGGAGTACAGGAAATTGTTGAAGAGGCATTTACTAAATTAATGAAAGAGCAAGACGAGTATGCAAGCAAGGGTAGTGGTTTCACATTACAATGTATTGACGGGTTAATGCTGGGTATATATAAATATACACCTATGGGCGGTTCCTCTTATATAACACTTCCAGTGGACATTAAAAATAAAAAAGCTGTGATTAACCCTCAAAACTTAGATATGCAATGCTTCAAGTGGGCAATTCTAGCAAAACATGTTACAGGAGAAAATAAATGCTGTGTTGGTGATAATTATTTAAAACACGAGAAAAAATATAATTTTTCTGGTTTAACATTCCCAACACCACTACATAAAGTTAAAATTTTTGAAAAAAATAATCCAAATGTGTCTGTCAATGTTTACGGTATCGAGAAGAAATTTCAACCGCCAAAATTTCCGGAATATAAAGTTTTTCCTCTTAAAGTAGTAGATGAAGAAAAACCGGATCATTTTGATCTACTTATAACATCAGACGAGGATAACAGTCATTATAGCTATATCTCTAATTTTTCACGGCTCATCAGGTCACAAAAAACTAGACATAACGGACAAGCAATTTTCTGCAAACGGTGCTTTGCAAAATTCGATAAACAACAATACAAATATAAATTAAACGGTGAGGCCGGGCTAGAGCAACATAAATTAATATGTGGAGAACATAAACCTATACTAGCTCAGATGCCTGAACCTGGTACAATGCTCGAGTTTACTGCATGGAATAAAACGCAACGTCATCCTATAGTAATTTATGCAGATTTCGAAGCAATTCTTAAGAAAACTGATGAGAAAATTGGAGAAAAAACAGCAGCTTTTCAACAACACGAGCCCATGAGCTATGGACTTGTGGTTAAAGCAAATGAAGACATACCAGTAGAACTGCTCGAAAAATTTGAAATTCCAACATCTCCTGTAATTTACCGTGGAAATGAAAATAATAAGGACGTAGCCGGACATTTTGTGGATAGTATTGTGGAAATAGCCAAAAAATTGAAGAGTTACTCAAAACAAACATTCCTATAATTTTCACAGACGAACAACGGAGAACACATGCATTATGTAATAATTGTAATTTATGTAAGGTCAAGTTTTCCCTAGAAAATCATAAAGTGGCAGATCACTGCCATTTATCAGGGAAATTTAGACAGTCACTATGTAATACGTGTAATCTTAAACTCCAAACACCTAGCTTTGTACCGGTATTTTTTCATAATTTAACGAATTATGATTCACATTTTATTGTCACTCGTCTTGGTTATGACGCACATTCAATTTCAGTGATACCAAACAGTGAGGAAAAGTTTATAACGTTTTCAAAATATATTAGCAACACTTTCACAATAAGATTTATAGACACATTAAGATTTATGTCCGCAAGCTTATCAAAACTTTCAAAAAATTTAATTACACCCGGATTTGAAAAGTTTAGAGAGACAGAAAAATATTTTTCATCTCAAGATTTACCACTTGTTACCCGTAAGGGAGTCTACCCTTATGAGTATACAGATAGTTGGGACAAGTTGGAAGAAACTGTTTTGCCTCAGAAAGAAGATTTTTACAGTTCACTGTACGAATCACATATAAAAGATAAACATTATGATCATGCGAAGACTGTTTGGAATCATTTCAACTGTAAAACACTAGGGGAATACTCCGATCTTTATTTAAAAATTGATGTACTACTGTTGGCTGATGTGTTTGAAAATTTCCGAGACCTCTGTTTAAGCACATACCATCTGGACCCATCATTTTACTTTACAGCTCCAGGTTTTAGTTTTGACTGTATGTTGAAATACACTTCAATGAAGCTGGAATTGTTGACAGATTATGATATGTTGTTAATGTTTGAAAAAGGTAAAGTTATATTATGTGAAATATATTATGTGAAATAATCCTTGATTTTATTATAGGAATTCGTGGTGGCTTGACTCAGGCGAGCATGAGATATGCAAAGGCTAATAATGAAAAGACACCAGCTCATGATCCAGCACAACCGAAATCATGGCTTGTTTATCAGGATTGTAAGATCAATTTAATATTTAATTTTCATTAATATAATATATTATTTAACTTGCAGGTAACAACTTGTACGGTTACGCAATGTCACATTACATGCCATACGGAGGTTTTAAGTGGGTTGAACCAAAACTAGATGGGTTAAATGATTTAAACGATAGTTCACCAATCGGACGGATGTATGAGGTCGATATATCATATCCAAAAGAACTTCATGACAAACACAATGACTTACCATTCCTACCAAAAAATGATATCCCACCTGGTTCAAAAGTTAAGAAACTTATGGCGACTTTAGAATCAAAGAAAAACTATGTAATCCATTATCTCAACCTACAGCAGGCCATAGCCAACGGACTAGTAGTGGAAAAAGTAACATATTTTATCTCATTTATTTTATTTATTACATATTCTGTTTTATTGCAGGTTCACAGAGTTGTACAGTTTAATCAGTCAGACTGGCTTAAAAAATACATAGAATTAAACACCGAGATGCGGAAAAAAGCAAGGAACGACTTCGAAAAGGACTTTTTTAAACTTTTAAACAACGCTGTCTTTGGTATATTTATTCCCTTATTATGTTTTTAATTATTTTACTGACATTTAATACAACTTTAAAGGGAAAACTATGGAAAATTTAAGACGGAGAATTAAAATGGAGCTGGTTTGTAGTGAAAAACGTTTGCAAAAACTTATAAATAAGTGTACGTTTAAACACTGTACTACATACAGTGAAACTATCAATGCCATTTCGTTGGAAAATAAAATCATTGATTTTTGCAAGCCTATTTATATAGGTAAATATAATATACTTCTTATAGTAGCTGAATTTTAATATATTTTTTTTTCAACAGGTTTTGCAGTGTTGGAAATTTCTAAGACCGTCATGTATGATTATCACTACAACGTTATGCAAGCCCATTATGGGGATAAAATTGAGCTCATGTATACCGATACAGGTAAATGTTTTCAAACTATACTAATTTTCATATATTAAATTATACTGTTTTCCAGATTCACTGGTATACTATGTCCAGACCGAAGATTTTTATAAAGACCTTAAGAATAATTCCAATTTACTTGATCGAATGGATACATCAGACTTGCCATCAGATCACCCTTGCTACATTGCCGAACGAAAGAAGATACCAGGACTCTTTTCCGATGAAACCAACTCAGAGGTAATGACACATTTTTGTGCTCTCCGTGCAAAGTCTTATACATATAAGATCAATGGGAAAGAGAAGATCAGGGCAAAAGGAATCCGTGGCCATGTAGTGAAAAACCACATGAACTTTAACGATCATTACCGTTGTCTGTTTGGAGATGCAACCTTGGAAACTATGACAGAAAATGTATCTATACGTTCATTCAAACATCAATTGAAGACCATCAAGTCAAACAAAGTGACTTATAATAGTTTCGATGACAAGAGGGTTATACTCGAGGATAAAATACATACTCTGGCTCACGGTCACTACTCCATAGAGTGAGTTAAAAAATAATTAAATATTTTAATTAATCACACTTTTAATATTATTAAATTGTATAGGGAAACCAGAACACTAGAGGAAGCAGAAGCCGATTTAATGCAACTTGCAGAAGCCGAGCAAAACAGATAGTTTTTTGGCATCCATAATGAATTGTTTTTATACTGTAAAATATCACTGTAGACATTATTTTTTTTATTCTGTAAAATACCATGTAGATACTATTTTTTCTGTAAAATACCATGTAGATACTATTTTTTCTGTAAAATACCATGTAGATACTATTTTTTTTTTTTTTGTAAAGTATCTCTATGGATATTATATTTATTATTATTATTGCAAATAGTTAGGATAGGGTAGTATAAAGAAATAACTCACTGGTATAAAAAAATAAATATAATGTTTATTTTTACATATTATTTACAAACCATTTTCTTAGACTAAATACTTTATAAAATGAACATTGTTTAGGATTGAAATTCATATGAAAAATACAACATGGTAAAGTTTCTTCATCACATATTTGGTCTAGTGGAGGGCATCCCATGTCTTCAATGTTAATAACTACAACGTGTGGTATAAATTCTACTAGAAGTTGTTTTTTCTGATCGCCTTTAACGTATATGAAGCTAAACTTTAACGAATTCAATATTCTACTTAGTTCTTCATACTCAACATCGCCATATTCCAGAGATAGTTTATGATAATTACGTTCCAACCACTTGTTAGTCTTACGACTCTTGTTATCCTGTATTGATTTTGAATTTTTAAAAATCCAATGTTGGGTAGCCCATGTTTCTACATCTACTACAGACATTTCTTTTATCATGTATTTATTGTCCCTCCCAAGAATGCAATGAAAATCAATGATACCAGTACACATTATTGCTTGGATGATGATGATAGTACTTTAGGAATTTTTTTTCAGATTGTCTGTATTTTCTCGGATATTTTGTAACAATGCTTCGATTTTTATAAGGCGCTCTTGTATATCATCACACGTTAATTGAAGTGTTTCAGTTTGCTCTTCCTGTGTTTGAATGGATTTATGATTTTCCTCGAGTAAATGTTCTAACTTACTTAGTTTTATACAATATGATTTTACGGTTTGTTCGAGATTTGTCACAAATTTTTTTGTTTCACCAGCCTGTGAACTTCCGAACACGTTCATGTCTAGTGTTCGACTGACACTATTTTCTGATGTCGCTCGTATCTATCCAACTATTGTGTGTATTATCGAACCCTAACCATTTTACAAACATTTTCTTCCCCTTTCTACGAATAATTTTTTCGACTAAATAATCGTTTGGGAAACTAGTTTTTTGAATTTCCTCAGAGTAGAAACAACCTAAAATCGGGCTTCCTGTATAATCTTCTAGTTGATAAGTAGTGGGAGATGTTTTATTTATTTTGGTTATTTTAAATATTTCTGTGGACCAGCTCGGCAGATATCCCTTTGAAAATACTGATTTATACGTGCTTATCCGAATACAATCGCCGATGTTAAATTTAATTTTTACATTATTAATTCGACGTTGCTTTAATTTCACTGAAGAAGGATTTGCATCAGCTTGTATAGGAGTCATACCTATTGTTCTATGTTTTGAATTATTATATTCGTTAATCAGAGATTGAAGAATAGAAACCCATTCATGTGATCCTCGCGCAGTGAATTCTCTATACATTTTTTCCTTAATTGATCTGTTTAGACGCTCAATGATACAAGCCTTTGTTGTACTATACGTGGAATATTTATGTATATTGTGTTTCTTCATCAGCGCATCGAATGTTACATTGTAAAATTCTTTTCCGTTATCGGCCTGCAATAGTTTTGGCGAGCGCTTGAGTAGTATTTTTGACATTGCATTTGAAACTTCTTTAGCCGTTTTTGACTTTAAAGGTACAGCGAAACAGTATTTCGTGTAGCAATCTATGATAGTTAAAATATATTTATAACCTTTATTCTTTTTAGAATAAGGAATCATTTCCACTAAATCGATTTGCCACAAGTCGTTTTTACCATACACATTAACTCTTCGCCTTGTATAATTTTTTCTCGCTGGTTTGTGTAATTCGTTCGCTATATCACGTTTAGACATTTGGAATTCGTTTTATTAAACCCGTTTCATACAATTCTTCGTAAATTGAAAGTATTTCGTTGGAAAGCCCTGTATTACCAGCAGCTTGCGAGGCTAAAAGAAGTCGTAACCTATCGACCAGCTCGTTCGGATCATTCCAATATACTAGATTATGCGTTTGTAATTTCACACCTGAGCCTGTGGTGAATAGCTTGCTAATAATTTGTTCATACTTTGTACCACCTTTCCTAATTTTTGTTCCGTCCTGTGTTAAATGTGCTGAAGTTTGAATCAGTATGTCTTTATATGTAATTAAATCATTAGCTGTGTATTGCATTGGATATCTGGAAAACAATAACTCGCCAAGCCCTTGTGTCATCGGATAAGAGTTTTCTCTCACAATTACTGCACCGTTTCTAAAATGTATTACTTCTGTACCTAATTTGATAATGCCTTGAGAATTTTTTTTCGGGCCATATACTTTATCTTTTTCCTGGTCTTCTAATTTACGTAAATTTGTGAACCGATCGTCAGACGTGTTGGAAACCATACCCTCGTCGACTTTGACAGTTTGTAATTTGTTTAGAGGTTCGATTATTGGCTGAAATGTTTGTGATACAAAAGATTGAATATCAGCTTTTCCATTTTTTAATGCAGTATACTTGCGTTTAATATTTTCTTTAGCTTTAATCAATTCTCCGAGTACCTCACCTTTAGACGACATATTTACGAATGAAGTGCATTATAAAAAACCATAGTTTATATAACAACAAACGTATCGAATCCGTGGCGATATCGGCCGTTATCGCGATCACTGTCTTTGTTTATGACGATAAATTCAAATCTCCCTTTACGCCAACATGAAGTACAAAATTCTTTAAACTCGGGATATGACATATCACCGGAGCAGTGTTCGTTGTAAACATGTTTTAAGTTTGTCTCATCTTGTTTAAATAAAACAATAAAATTTGCGTTATCACGTAGAAGTTGTTTAGGCACTTTTGAATAACTCTGAGCTAAATAGAACACATCTACTAAATTATGTCGACCTCTGGAAAAGTAGGTTCTTGCAATCTTTTGGTTTTCAGTTATAATATCATCGAAAATAAACACAGAGTTTGGTAAAGCTTTTTCAGGTTCAATAACTTGTTCGTTTTCGTAGAATGTAAATAATTGTATTCCGTTAATGTCTGATAAAATATCACTCAATAATTTATATTTTGGTTGATCCAATGTTTTTGAATATATGTAGACGTTGTGAAATCGTACACCGTTTATATGTGTTAATAATGTGAATATTAAATTAGTTTTCCCACAACCTGAAGGGCCCATGATAAGTGCTCTAATCGTATTAGGTAGAAGTACACCATGTCTTTGTTTTTTATACGAAGTAGGCGGATCCACGTTTTCAACTGTGAGTTGTATATCTTGTTTAACGAATTTCATTTTTTAAATATCTCTGTAACACTGAGAACGTGATCAGTGTACGATGTCGCTCGCACGAAGAAGGACTACGAATGGTTCTGGTCTTATAAACACGCTTATAAATAAATTACCATTAGAGATTCACGTGCCTGGTGAGAATAAATACGCGTATATTAACGCAGTAATAGTAATAATAATAATATTTCTTATAGGTTATCAATATTGCGGGCCTGGGACAAATTTAAAAAAACGTTTAGCTCGAGGAGATAAAGGTGTAAATCCTTTAGACGCTGCGTGTAGGGATCACGATATTGCATACGACCGTAGTAACTCTATAACAGATCGAAACCAGGCTGACTATATATTAGAGCAGCGAGCCTGGGATAGGTTCAAGTCTAAAGATTCTAGTTTAAAAGAAAAAGCTGTGGCTTGGGGCGTAACTACCGCCATGAAAGTAAAACGTAAAATCGGGGCTGGATGCGGGTTTAAAGCAGCCATCAAAGCAGCTAAAAACACAATAAAGAAAAATATCGGCGAAAAAAATCTTATGAAATTAAGTAAGAAATGTGTAGCCGTCGCACGAAAAACATTCAAAAATAAAAAAACTAAAGTTCCAAGGATTATATCAATTCCGAAAAAGGGCGGGGTGTTACCGCTCATTCCGATTTTTGCCGGTTTGTCAGCACTAGGAGCACTGAGTGGCGGTGTTGCTAACGTTGTCAAGGTTGCTAACGAATTTAAAAGAAATACGCAATCTCATTTGGGCGGCGGATTATATATCACGCCGTATAAGGGCAACTCGTATAAAATCGGATCAGGTTTAAATCTCGCACCATATAAAAGTGGAGGGAGTGTAAAAACGAAGAAGACTATAAAAAATAAAAAAAACTAATAGCTACGTTACCCCGTCGAGCCCTGTACGATTACGAGCTTATAAAAATGGCTCGTTTGATTAAAATACCTCACTTCGTCGGTGTGTTTACCCGAGATAGGTTGCCTGTACGTTGTAAACGAATAGAATCAGCGATTGTTAACTTGGATACAGAAAACGGTATAGGTACTCACTGGGTAGCGTATAAAAAAATCGGGAATAAAATTGAATATTATGACAGTTTCGGAAATTTGCCACCTCCATTAGAAGTACAAAAATATTTTCACGGATGCGACATCAATTTCAATTACAGCAGAGAGCAGAAATATAATACTACCAACTGCGGGCACTTGTGTTTAAAATTTTTATCATGTACACGTTAACATTAAACGGTACCTCAAGTGAATTGTCATGCGACATTTTTCCACCGCTAGAAGTAGAAAGCACATCACAAATATGCCTTTTGAGCCTACAGACAAATAATTCAATACCAAACATTGAACCCGGCTGTAATACTATCGGTTTTCGTAATATGATCGGACAAAGAGAGGATGTTATCATACCTACGGGATCGTATGAGTTTGATAATTTAGAGAGTGTTATACAGAAAAATATGCCCGAATATATCGATTGGTTTGAATTAAAAGCAAACAATACCACATTAAAGTGTATACTCTCGTGTAGTCATGACGTTGACTTATCAGTTGAAAATAGTATAGCGAAATTATTGGGTTTTAGAAATGAATTATACACTACTGGTAATAATTACGAATCTGAAAGTACAGTCAAGATAATGAAAATCAATAGTATAAAAGTCATGTGTAACTTGATTACTGGCTCATTTTGCGACGGAGCACCGAGTCAGATCATACACGAGCTCTATCCAACTGTTCCGCCAGGCTATAAAATCGTCGAGGTACCTAGACATCCTGTTTTTTATGCTCTCAACACGACTTTGATATCTAGAGTGTATATCGCGCTAAAAGATCAGAACGATTGTCTAATAAATCTGCGCGGTGAACCAATTACGATTCGATTACAAATAACGTGTGGAAATGGCACTAAAGTTTAATATAAAAAGATCTACAATCAAAAAACCAGTCAGTTTACCGACTGCTGTTAAGAAGTCAACATCTAAACCGAAAAAAGGCGAAATCAAGCTCACGAAAAATAATTTAAATTTTCTACGTTCGTTGCAAGTATAAAAAAAATAATTATGGACGACTCGTATTTAGACGTTGGGGTCGATTATGTCGACGAGTGTAAAATAACGCAAAAGCATTATCATTCGTTCACTCCGTACTCGAACCTGTCTTTATCGAATAACGATGAAATTAAGATAAGTGTTTTAAATATGGATGCGTACACTTTACCGTGTGAAAGCTATATTTACATAGAGGGGAGAGTAAATAAACCTGTCGATGCTGTTGGAGAAGTACGTTTTTCAAATAATGGATTGGCGTTTTTATTCTCCGAAATGCGATATGAAATAAATGGAGTAGTAATACAGAAATTAAAAACACCTGGAGTCTCATCTTGCTTAAAAGCATACTGTTCGTATACTCCAAACGATTTGAATACGTTAGAGAGCGCTGCTTGGGACTCGGCTATGGATGGCGAAGATAATAAAAACTTTATGAGCAGCAATGTATTTACCGGGTGTATCCCTCTAAAACATTTATTCGGATTTTGTGAAGACTATAAAAAAATATTACTTAATTGTAATCAACAATTGATTTTAAATCGGGCGTCTACCGATCTGGATGCGATACACGTTGTTGGCGAGGGTGCAAGCGGAGCCGTTGAAAACAATAAAAAAATTACTATTGAACTTACTAAGGTAGCATGGAAAATGCCTATTATCAAAGTTAGTGATAAAGAAAAATTAAAGTTGATAAAAGTGATAGATTCTTGTAAAACACTATCGTGTGCATTCCGCACGTGGGATCTTAACGAGTATCCCATTCTTCCTAGGAATACTTCACATTCGTGGACGGTAAAGTCCAGCAACTTGTTAGAAAAACCTAGGTTTGTGTTGTTTGGATTACAAACAGATCGTAAAAGAAATATTGAGACAGACGCCGGGCGCTTTGATCACTGTCAGTTAAAAAATCTTAAAGTTCACTTAAATTCTGAAGTGTATCCATATGAAGACTTTCGTGCTGATTTTAAAAATAATACAACTAGTATACTGTATAAGGCCTATACAGACTTTCAAAAATCGTATTATGAGAAAGAGTACAGCGAACCATTATTATCAAAACATATTTTTCAAAACTATTCACCAATCATCGTCGTCGATTTATCGTGTCAAAACGACAATGTGAAGTCGTCAACCGTAGACTTGCGTATTGAATTTGAGACGGATACAATTATTCCAGCAAAAACTACAGCGTACTGCTTAATATTACATGACCAGATTATAACTTATAGCCCGTTTAGTGGAGAAGTTAGAAAATTGTAAAAATGTTTATATATTTTTTTTTTTGTAAAATATTGTGACCTTATGCTATATATATATATTATAACCTTATTATTAAATAAAAAAAACTTGTTTTTAAATATCACGCTTGTTTTTATTTTAGACAAAAAAACAATTAAATTAGTATAAAAATAATTAATTATATTGTGGTCCAAATGGTCCATCGTTTTCCGAAAAGCCTTCCTGGTTGTTCTCGAGGTAGCTCTCTTGTGCTGGCGGGGACAAGGGCGAGACTAATGATAGATTTTCCTGAAAATATTTGAAATTTAAATATGGTTTGTAGATAAAATTTAAAACTGTTTATTACCTGTTCATATAAACTGCTAAACGATGGTGGGGAAATAGCTATTGAACGCCCTCTATTGTTTCCCTGTAAAAATTCAGTTTATTAACATAACATAATAATATAAGTTAAGAAAAAATATTCATACCTCTTTCACTTTGTTCATCCATTTTTGTATGATAGAATCAGTTGCGTATAATTTTACTTGATTTGTGTAAATGTAATCGCCCTGACTAATGCCATATTGTATTGCCTCGTCAATAACATGTCTTTGGATATAACTATTATCAATTTTTCTCACATGGTTTCTCATTATTTCGAGTGTAGAGTTTTGTAGCGGTACGTTTAATTGTAAGAATGTAGCGATTAACTCAATATGATGTAGTACAATTGGTTTAACTATTTCGGATTTTCTTTTAATAATTTCAAAAATAGCACATTTTAAATCTTGTAAGACCAGTAGATCTGTACGATTTAACAAAACGCGACATCCGTCTTGAGTTTTCGATTCTAAAACAAGTGTGTTCTCCGATTTATATATCATACTAGACATTGTAATTGACTCTGTCTCCAAAAATAAAATTCGTTTGTGTTCGTGTGGACGGTCAAGTACGAACGATAGAATGTTTCCCATAAGTCTGAATATACGTTCCAGAAAATCGATGGGAATATTTACATACCGCGAAGCTGTTATAATATGAACCGCTGCTTTGAATTCATCGGTAGGGTCTAGTCCAATGTTTAAAAACTTCCGAGCCGTGAAATCAATAGTCAAGTTACTGCAGTCGATCAGATTAGCTGGCGGCGATGGTGGTGTATATTTGTAAGTTTTCTTGTAAATATTTTCCATATTTTCAATTGGACCAGCCATATTTATTTTACGCACTGAGAAATAATTATGATTTTAACACTGAATATGAGACAAGCACACGCGAAACACTTGGAACGATTATATAGAGTGACTGAATTTATGTTGTGTAGTTGTGTTCATAAACGAGCAAATTAAATATTAATTGGTGGGGGAGACATCGAAAAGTCCCTACAGGTTAATCGGGAGGGGGTAAATGGTATAGTGGCGGGGGAATTTATACCTCGCGGACGCCAGTTAAATGAGATAGAATATACCTTCTCAAACAGATGCGAGTAGGCGGCCCAGTGGTACGGTTGTCGCTTATCATGCAAGTTACCGGGTTCGAATCCCGGTTCGGCGGATAAATTTTTAAATTATTTTCCACGCGCGGTGGTCATAGGTGGTGGGGTGGCGGGGGTACATCGTTAACATGTGTGATATATAGTGGGTTCAGCAGCCGTCAATGTATAGGGATGAGCAGACAGGTATAGTGGGATGAGCAGACGGGTATAGTGGGTTGAGCAGACGGGTATAGTGGGTTGAGCAGACGGTATAGTGGGTTGAGCAAACGGGTATAGGGATGAGCCAGCAGGATGAGCTGTTTGAACTCTCTTTCTCTACCTACTGCTTTTATTTTTTAGAACTTGCTTAAACAAAAATTGTTGACATGTGAGGAGAAAAAAAGTGGTGTCAATGATAAAAACAAATCGGTAACAGTTATTTTTACCTAAAAATTTACTTATTAAATAAATGTATAACAGTCTAAATAAATATATAAAATTCTAAATAAACTTAAATCTAATAATAATTAATAGGAATCAGTCCCAAATTCATCTACACCTGACTTGTCTTATTATGTAAAAAAAGATGAGTTAAAGCCGCTAGTTGACACAATGATAGAGTCCAGGGTTGGGTTTTTGGAAAAATTGGTATGCAACCAAATGAGTAACTTAAAGTTGGATGAATCCACTCAAGAGAACAAAAGCACTAACAACTCATTTGATATGCGTGAAGTAAGAAAGTAATATTTTCATAATTTTATAATTATGTTAATAACATTGTATTTTTTATGTTTTTTCTCTTAGAATTGTGTTGAATGGTGGTGTCCATTGCATAGCAAATTTATGGACATTCTGGGAAATATATCTATTCAAAACCAGACAGTAGAGGACAAATATACGATTCGGAAAGCTAAAGCTAGGTTTGAATACTGGCAAGGTGGAAATAAGGTAAAATAAAAATGTGAAATTTGATTTTAACAGACAATTTCTTTCAACTAAAATAATTATTTTATTTTTGTCATATTTTAGAATATACCCAGGTGTCCAACATATGACAGGAAGAAAGGACAAGCCATTCATTATTCACCTCCTAAATGTTGGCCCAAAAATAATGAATAAATAAAAATCTTATCAAATAGGTACTTTTTAATTTTTTTTTTTTTTAGTTTTAGACCTCAGATACCTCTCAATCTCTCATTTATAGTTATAATGAATTGTTTTATAAACCTAAAACAAAATGTCTTGTGTAAACTAAATAATGAACATTAATTTAATAATTTATAAAAGGTAATGAACACATTAGTTATCAATAGTTTCATTAGAATATAGACAAATTTCCGTAATGCAAATATTTGCAGAATTTGGGTATGTTTACATCTAATAAAAAATATTAACACTTGACATGTCCATAACTCAACATAAATTAATTAAAATTTAATGAACATAAGTAGTAACAAAGTGTAACATAATAACCTAACACATGAAATAACTTTGGTTCTAACTTCTAATTAATATTTTACCACTTTTTTTTATATGTATACATCAATACATAATACGTATGTATATCATTTATAAATGCTCGTGCTACAAGTACAGTTTAACATTTTTTAATACTTTGTCTAATTTTGAAGGTAAAAATGTTTATTTAAGTGAAATAGTTTATTTTTTACAATCATTTTTTTAAATATCAATATTTTTAAGGAATAAATAAATAAAATATATTTCTTAAATTATTTATTATTCATGGCATTTTAATAACTTTTGTCGTATGTTTTTACTACCTATTATCAATTTTTAATTTTTATTTGTCAGGTCATTCTGTTACACTTTTTATATTTACTACTGTAGATTACAATTTACAATTTTTTAATAAATAGTTCTTAAATTTGTTAACGGGACACTTTATGTCATCTATGTACAATTTAAATATTTTAGATAACTTTTCATTAAGTGATTTTTGTATAAAATATGATTTTATACTAAACCACAGTGTAAATCCTACAATGCTACATGAACATAAAATAATTATTTACAGAATTGTCATTCATTAAAACCAAGTCCCAAAGGCTTGAAAATGAGAACAGTCACTATGTATCTGAATTTGAGAATGAGAAAAAACTGGTAGGTATGTCATGTTATACATTTCTTCAAAAATAGCATAGAAGTTTCATTATTGAAAAATATTAAATTATCCATTTTAAATGTAAAAAAATCTCATGAGTCCTAGTTATTTTATTACAATTCAATAACTTAACCTAATTACTTTAAATATACAACCAAATTTTCGTCTGCATAATTTACAAAAGTGGTAGTCCAACTTGATATTTCATGTTTCATAAAAGCTACTGTAAAAAAGGGGTAATATAATTATTAGATTTATTTATTTTATTGTTAAAAATATTCGTACTTACTTTTGTATTGTGTAGTCTGTTCAAAAATGTACATCATAAGTATTTTTTATTCCATACTTATTTAAATGTACACAGAACATGTATCAGAAAATATAAATTTTCATTTGCTGATCCAATTGGGAAATATAGTCACAATATACTCAAATTCGACTGTTATTATTGATTGATTTACTCGCATTTAAAGAGTTTTGGAGAAAACAGCATTTATTTCTTTAATAAAAAAAAAAATTTCAAATTATTTATTTTTAGGTAAATATATTTTTAAGTACATAGCTCATTAATTTTGTAGTTTTTTCATCAAAGAATAAAATGTATTATAGTTTATTAGTACCCATAAATAGTTTGTTGATGTTATTGTCAAAATAATTTAAATTGTTAACATCCTATCATAAAACCACCGAAAAAAATAACTATTATGTATACTTACGTCTCCAATAGTGTGGTAACTTCGTTTAACTAATTTTGTTTTTGTAAGTGATGCCGTGATGGTGATTAATTTCTTAGAAATGTATATCAATTTAATTTGTGGAACTTTTCTTGAAACCACGTGGAAATTATTTTGAAAATATTCTGTAGTTAAGCCACGTATGGATGTGGACATGATACCTTATTCTGTATGTGACCGATTTTAACATTTGTGTCACTCTTGCATTGTAAGATACTGTTAAACTTGATTTTGTTTTGGTGAGTAATACATAAATAATCCCATGACAAATTAAATTTGTCATGAATAATCCATAATGCATTCACAGTTTCAAGCACTCCACTGGACACATGAAACAAATCCTCAAATTTGATGGACGTTAAAATGATGAATGGTGAATTGGTGGGTACATTGATAACACAATAACGAGAATTTTTGAATAATAATAACCATAACCATAAAATAACCATAGAAGCGAAACTCGATCAGCTGACAGGGGTCTTGGTTACCTATGATACGAAAAACATGACAACGGTTCCACGCACCAACATGATGTTAGACCCATGGTTACCAATAACCATAATAAAAGTACTATAACATTATAAGCCATTTTGATAACAGGTATTTTGTGATTTGTCATCAATGATATTAGTAAATGATAACTGAAAACATATGAAAACTCGATAAACAAAATAAATCGATAATAGTCATTAATACTAGTAACAGTGATGACTGATGATTGTTGATTATTTTGGTATGATAAAGGAAAGAATTATTCATATTTCCAAAAACTAAATAAATTGTAGAAAATTAACGGCAACACTTTTATAAATATTTAAACCATCAAAATTTTTCTAAAAATCGGGTTTATAAATTGGCTATTTTGAATTTTTTGAATACATTTTTTATCAAATTTTAAATTTTTTATTTTCAGAATTAAAAAAGTAAAAATTTTTTTTTTATATAAAACATGTAGCGCAAGCGTCTACAAATAAAAAAAAAAAAAAAAAAATATCGAATACCAAAAAAGTTATTCCATATGTCAGTACTGTTTGAGAGACATTATATATGGCTTCTATATGGCTCCAAAGATACATTCTTTACAAAAATATGGAACGCAAATCAACTGCAATTCATTATACCCACCGGCATTGAATTTAAATGGTAATTGGTATGGATTTTTCCCAAGTGTCAGAGAAATATTAAAGCCACAAAAGTTGAAACCAAATACAGCGTGGACATGGACATACAAAAACCTAGATTTTTAATGAATTCCAGGTTATATACAAAAGATACGATGAAAGCTTTTCAACAACATATTATATATTCCCAAGAAGTGGACGCCGTTAAAAACAATATAATTAGACAGTCCATGGGATATGAAACGGTAAACCAAGGTATTCAATTTAAAAATTGAATAGACCAACATACAATTGGGCAAATGGTTGAAGATACGTTATTTAAATTATGGGGTTGGTTTACAATAGGTGGAACTTTTGTGTCGGGGCTAATGGGAATATTATTTGTCATAAAACTAATATTAACAGTCGTCGACACGGATATTAATATTACTTTCTTGTACCAAACCTTTGGATGGAGTGCAAAATTCATAGAAGGATTTTTTTTCAAGTATCACCCATAACTTAATACTTCGATCTCATAAATACAACCATACTAATGATCGAGAATTTGATGAAGACTCTTTGGAAATGGAAAACTTTCAGCGTCATAGAAATAAATTAAATATTTACCCAAATCTACATGCAATGGTTTAAAACTATCAAAATAAAAAAATACTTTTATTTTTTATTTGAAATTGAGTAAATCATAACAATATATTTGTATCAAATGTATATTAATTAATATTTTTATTTATTCTATTTAACTGCCAGAATGGTGTCCCGGTAGGTTAGACTTTCGACCACTCTTCGCAGTCCGTTTCCATGGCGTCGGTTTCGGCATCCCGGGCAGCCTGTTTGCCTGCCACCTTTGGTTTCCTTGACCTGCGTGCCGAGGCTGCCTTGGACTCGATAACCGCATCACTATCCCAGTGGCCCGGGGTCAGGATCATGTCCGTGGAGGCGTCAGATGTAGATACAGACTTGTCGGTGGTCGGGGGAGCGCTAAAATCGGGCGCATTAAGCAGTTCCCCATAAATGTTAAGTAATGAATTTAAACATACAAACGACTCGTTATTATGATCGAGAATCCTCTCCATTGCTCCCCGCAGAACATCGTCCGACGCGCGGTCATTGATCATCCTGGCATCCCTGTGTACATTTATAAGGTGTGCCGTGACTCCCTTGAGTGTTGTCCAAAGATCCTGCAACCAGGCGGCGTGGGCCTGGTGCTGCTCAAAACTACCCGAAGAGGTTACTGAGGACTTCGAGGACGTTGTGATCCTCATTTTCTTGACTAAGGGTTCGTTGGTTGGATTCAGCTCAGACATTTTGGGCGAAGCGGCTAGTGTCTGATAAGAGTGGTTGGTTCGGAGTCCGGTTGAAGCGTGGCGTCACCGGGGGCCGGGCCCTGGGCGCTGGTGAGGTAGGCGAGTTCTCTTCTTCCTTTGGTTCGAGGTCCGGAACCGCGATTTTGGAATCCCTCTATCTTCGCCCCTGGAGGCTGGTCCGGGTTAGCGGGGTCTGGTCAGGTGTCGCCGGAGAAGTTGGGGGAAACGTCGGGGTGGCAAATTTGTTCTCCCGAAGCTCTCCGACCAATTCCGGTCGAGATATCCGCGAAACACTCGAATAACGGGGTACCCGCGAAAAACGCTAGCTTGGCGACAGGCGTGGAGGATCGGATCTGGCTGCTATCAGCTTCCGGCGCTACGGGTTTGCTTCTGCAGACACGTGACTTGAGGTACGTCGTCCTGGCACCCGTAAGTCATCATAATCCCCCCTTACCTATCTCATTTTTTTGTAACCGATTTGTATCCATTTGAACCCTCCTTAAAAAAATTTGTACCCTTCTCCTTTTTACGGAAAATCTACTCCCCCGTCCGGGTGCTGTAAAAACGTCGTCCCGGCACCTAGCGTCTGCTTTGAACACGCAGTGCTTGGTGTTTTTAAAAATCTTTATTTTTCGGTTTATCCACTTAATTGTAATTACTTTAAGATCAAATTACATTAGAACCTAATGATTAGGTGATTATTCGCCCGTAGATATGATCTACACCATTTAAACTATATTTTTGGGTGATATAAGTTATGACTTTTCGGGTTCATATAATTATTAGGTGTTTACAACCTGCTCACACTGCTCGTGTTTAGATGATAGATTTCATAATATAGCACTATAGTATACGGTCCTGGTATCTATATTCAATATTGTTATTTGACAAAAATACAAAATTACTTTGTTTTATTTTACTAAATAATAAAGTGTATTATTCTCAAATTCTAAATACAACATTACATCATCAATGCCTTATAAAATAATCTAAAGTTTAAAATTCCGAATTTGCTCATGGCTCACGTCGATTACTAATTTAGTAACTCAGTATAATATTATATATATCACTTAGAAGAAATATTATGTATACACTATAAATGTTAATAAATGTTAAGATATTATTAATAAATGTTAAGATATTATTAATAAATGTTCGTGATGTGTAATCATAGCACATTAGCACGTAAACAAATGTATTTAGGTAGGTTCTGTTAATTTTAATTTTAGAACACACGGTCTATAATCAAACCAGTTTATTTATATATAGACATACATTATTATAATATAAATAAATGACTATAATAAGTTATCACTTTTTCCATCAGTGATACACAGACAGTGTTAGTTGGTGAACTAGTGCGAATACCCATCATAGATTTACCATATCTACTTACATAATATAGCCACATTATAGATCTCCAAAATGGGGAGGCATTCAAGTGTTCCTACTTCCTTGATTAATAATGCTATTATGAAGTACCAAAAAGAAATAGTGGGTGAAAATTATACAAGTAACTAAACAATAATAATTATTATTTTAATATTACATATTTTGTACAATTTGTACACATTTAAAAATATATTTCTATTACATTTTCAATTATATATTCATAAACGGTTTGCTCAATTTAGAAACAAATTCAAAAGTATTATAAAATGTATTGGTACTATTTTGTCAATTTCAAATAAATCTAAAGTAAATTATATCATTTATATCCAGACATTTTAGTTAAATAGTGTTAAATATTGATTTAACAATAATTTATTGGAATTAAATTTAAACAAGACCAAGTATGTATGCTTTAAAGTAAGTATAATATATTTAAAAAAAATAATACTGATAATAAAATACATTATACATATTATACCTATATTCTCTCGTGGTTAAATGATAGATTTCATAATATAGCACTATAGTATTCGGGCCTGGTACCTATATTCAATTTTTTTTTTTTTTAATTGATCTCTATTAAGCCCGGCGACTATGGCCATTAGCTGATTGTGGGGTTTTTTTGGGGTTTGGAACGGTAAGGTTGAAACACGTGTGTTGTGGTGGCAGAATTTCTAATGGGGCACCCGTAGGTTTCTGCCATGCCCCGGTGGGGGGATGGCGGCCTTTCGCTACAGAAATCATGACTTTCCCTGAGCGAAAAATCACCGGTAGCTGGGTTCGAACCGGCGACGGTGCGCGTCGCAACCGACGCCTTATCCCCTCGGCTACACCGTCCCCCCTAACTTTGTTTTATTTCACTAAAAGAAATGTATAATATTCAAGTTTTTAAACAAAATCACGTTTTTGATATAGAATCAACTGCATAACTCCATTATAGAACTATTATTACATTATTACTTATAATTATAATAACTAAAACTACTTCGAGCAAAATAAAATGATTTGGTTTTGGAACCAACAAAATTAACTTTTTCAAATGTATAGTGAGGTTTCGGTGGAATCGAAAACTGTATGTTTTACACTTATAAATAACAATGTTCCAGTTTTACAATCATTTGAAAAGACTTTTAATTTATAGTTTTTTTAAAATACTAAATTAGTTTTTTTTAATTTATAATTTTGGTTCATCTTTTGGTTGGTATGTACCTACCTCACTTTCTTAGTATAAGAATTAGAAAAAAATGTTTGGTCATTTGATTTAGTTTACAAATAAATCTTCATTTATTCCTTAAAAACAGCAGAAAATCCAAACTGGTGCACTATACATATAGTTTGTTTTATCGATCCGGCTATCATTTAAGATGTATTTTTGTGAGTCATCTTGACACCTACATAACTCCTAGTCAGTCATCATTTTCTATCTTTAACCAGTTTAACCAATTTTATAGTAAATATTTTTGTAGTAAGCAGTTGTAAATACCTTTATTAATCCCATAATCTTCAAGTTTATGAATCCAGAATGTTATAAAAGTAGTTATTACATCTCAAGAAATTTGTAGGTACTACATATTTACTAAGCCCTCTACAAGTTCCTACAACCATTGATTATTCTAGTGATTAATTATTAAACAGTTATTCTTGCAACTAAACAATTTTTAAAATTTAAAATTCTAAGCTTATGTACAAAGGGTGGCAGTATAATGAACTAGTAATGTGTATTAGTTATTAGTTTTATAGTGTATAATCAGTGTATAGAGTCTATACTATAAAATATAGACCATGATTTATCATTGAATTAACATTCAACAGATCTGGTACACTTGATACTTACTTAACTTCAGAACTTCTTCCTCGGTTTTGAATGTTAGTTTTACCCACATTAGACGTTTCTGAACTATTTTTCACTTAGTTATTTCTGTAATAAGGTTTCTACTTAAAAATGTGCTATACACTTAACTGCTTTACAAACAATTTAATACAAGTACCTATATTATTATTGCATTTTTTTTTCTTAATTCATTTAATATTATTTTGAATTTTTCATAGATACGTAGGTCCATGCAACATCATAATAATTAAGTATCAAAAATTTATAGTATTTATATTCCATTAAAAGGAACAACACATTTTCTACTCATTGTGTATGTTAAATTAAAATTGAAAAGATAGGTTGTTAGGTTAGATTACTAATATTATTTATTTGTTATTAACTAACTGTTTATATTACAATAAATACAATTATTTCATATTTGTGTTAATTTTTATAAAAGCTAAAGTAAATAAATTACAAATGAAATAGTTGAATTAATTCAAATTAATTAATATTATTTTATTTCCTTTAAATTTGTATGATGCTGAATTATATTTATGGAATATATTATGCTTTTTAAAATTAAATTACCTGTGGCACAGGGGTGCCCAAGGAAAGCTTCCCATTTTTATATAAATGTTAGAACCATTAAGTATGTGTATCACTAATTGAATAAATAAATAAATAACACTGAATTTCTGTAACAATTATTTTTATTGTGAAGTACATATACTCATTTATTATATTGTATATATTAAAAATTCAACATTTACCATCTTTTTTTCACTAACTTTTATAATTTTTTCTTTTGTGTCATCAAATACTTCCCAGTCACCATTTGATCTATGAGCATATCCTATGTAATGTCCAGAATTTATCCTTAGACTACTTTTTTCTGGAGCGTTAAATGCAATTATACCTCGAAGGATGAAATCATTGTTATGTATGCATATATTTTTAGGTAAACTATCCAACATTTTTATTACTACACCGGCATAATTTTGATATATTTTATTCTGTTCTATTGATTGATCATGAGTATAGCTGACTGATGTATGTAAGTCTGTAAACAAAAATAAATATTCAGTGGTACATAATATAGTGTAAAACATTGTATTCAAAATGAATTTACCTAAAGGAACAGATACTAGTTCAATTAATAAATGACTGGTTGGTTCTACCTCAATATTTCTATTTTTACCACACTTAAGAACTGTACAGACTTCACATGTTAATGAATAAAAACGAAGAATTTCTGTTTCTAAATCAATCTGTCCATCAAATGCATTCAAGGATATGACTGTTGAACTTGTTTCTGCTGTACTAAAATTTTCACACATAAAATCTGAACACTCATTAATCCGGCGATAAGATGGGAATTCTTCTAATAACTTCTCTGCTACATTTTTTATGGTTCCAATTATATCCAATTGTTTCAATCCTCCAACCAACATTTGCATATTATTCTCAAAATGATTTAATAACAACAATGCTCTTTCTTTGTAAATATTTTTAAAACTACATTGAGTTATCATTTTTAAAATAAATTTAGATGTATTATTTATTAATTTGGTGCGTGTTAATAATTTTTTGTAGCCTTTGCTATCAGCAGCTGAGCATGCTAAAATTGATAAAATTGAATCTGCTGAACATGTATTACTGAAAACTAATTTTCCTGTGCCTGGTATTAAAATGGGTTTATGACAAAGTGAGCTCCCATTCTTAAGATGAAAAATTGGTTTAAAAAGTCCCTTTTTATTGAAAATTATATGTTCAAAAGCTGGCTGCTTGTTGAGGTATGATTTAGCTGAACGTTTTTTTGGTTGGGAAACTTTTAGTGTTCCTTGCCCTTTCCAGTTTTCTGTTGCTTTATTTTCTAAATCAATTGATTTATTTGTGTCGTTACATTTCAAGCATATACGAGCTTCTCCACAACCTTCTTCTGTTTGATCTGCAGGCACTGAGCAACCAAACAAATGTAATGCTTTTTTACATAACTGACAACGATGCATACCAGTTGGTATGTGTCCATTTGCACACATTAAACATTTATGACTATGTTCATCAAGCACTAAGCTGTTTGAATAAATAGCATTATGAGTAGGAGATACAAGTCCTGATGTATGAACTATAGCATCAAATTCCTGTTCAGAGTGACTACAGGTATTATTAAAGTCATGATTAATATGAACACTGGAGTTAAATTGTATAGGGTGGTTATAGGTTATAAATTCATTATTTTGTTTCAAATTAATACCATGACTTTCTTCAAAATGAGCACTAGTAATACAGTTGTTTTCAATATTAACATTTGAATCTTCATCAATATGTTTATCATTTGCTATATTGAAAGCTTCTGGATTCTGAGAGGTTTCATGTATATCAGTCGTCTTCTGGGACATCCCTTGATGCAATAAATTATCACCTCTATAATAAGGAAGTATTTCTTGTATAAAACTGTCCAATCTTATTGGCATTACTTGTTGTTTGAAAAGTCTATTTTTTAATTGGTTAAAATTACTTTCAACTCTGGAACTAGAAACAGTTGGATCCCCATAACCAAAAGATGAAACCATGAGGTAACGGATTTTCATGCAAATGCATTATATTTAACATGTATTATTTTATTACCTTGCATTTTCAGATTGAATATCCTCAACAATTCCATCAAATATTGAACCACAGTCCACACAACGTCCCCGAACTGTTATAAAGAATTTTCCTGTCACTGTAATCTGTGCCTTTTTAAATGATAAGGCACAAGGAAGCCTTGAATGCAAAAAAAAGTGCTCTTGAATTACATTACTCCAAGTGAATGGAGTTAAAATATCATAATCTCGTATGCCTCTTTTTTCATGGCACGTTTTTCTTCTGGGCTTGATTGAGTCCCATTCATCAGGTGAAAATGTTATACAAAAATCAAGTTTTTCAAATTTACCATCATGCTCATAATAGTCTGAGCTATAGTACCCTTGTTCTTCAGCAGTATCTAAATTTTCATAATCTAACAAGAATAATTAAAATAATAAATGTTATAACTAAATTAAAGAACACATTAAATTTATAAGTGTGCACTATTTCACATGGGCACTCCAAAAAAAAAAAGATATAGAACTTTTTCATAAATATAAAATGTTCATTGTAAAACTATTGATCAATAAAAACAATTTGCTACATATTATATTGGTTGCATTCAGTTTTGTAATTATTTATCTAATAATGATAATGTATTATTTTATAATAAGTATATAAAAAAATTGCCTAACTTAAATTGGAAAAAACATAATTTCAAGAAACTAGTTACAAATAGGGTATAATGTTCTTAAAATTACAATATTATACCAAAAATGTATCAAAAGACTGATAATTTTTCAATAATCATACTGAGCTTTAAATATTTATGTAAATTTTCAACATACAAGAATTTCATCTTAAATAATATTACCTTCCACTATACCATCAGCTCTTGATACATGTTTTTTTGTCGATTTAAGTTTTAGTCCTAGTGTATTGGTAATGTCATTTCGATTTAGAGCAACTCGTAGATATATCGAAGCAGCCGTGGTAAATCCATGGACATTCAACTCGTCCGCTATGTTTTGCCATACTTTTGCTGATTTGCATGGTATACCTTTTATAAATAATAAATATTACACTGTATTCAAATTATTAATTAATTGTTTATTTTGCAAACAAAACGTTTTGTTTTTTAAAATTGATAAATTATTAATTTTGTTAATAAATATTTTTATAAATAAATCTGCGTAAGTGGAATAACAAACATAAAAGTACATTATATAAAGAATATACCTAAATATGTACCTAGGTACCTACCTAATATATTAAAATTTAAAATATAAAAATGTTTCTAATTATTCTTGATAGATTGATATTTGATACCTATTATAAATTAACTATTTTTTTTAAGTTTCTCATCATAATAATATAATATAAATTATAAACCAATATAGGTATTTAATATTATTTACCCGTTATAATCAAAACCAACATAAGCTTAGTTTCAACCATTGTAAAAATGATGAATATAGGTATAATATGTATAATGTATTTTATTATGAGTATTATTTTTATTAAATATATTATACTTACTTTAAAGCATACAGACTTGGTCTTGTTTAAATTTAATTCCAATAAATTATTGTTAAATCAATATTTAACACTATTTAACTAAAATGTCTGGATATAAATGATATAATTTACTTTAGATTTATTTGAAATTGACAAAATAGTACCAATACATTTTATAATACTTTTGAATTTGTTTCTAAATTGAGCAAACCGTTTATGAATATATAATTGAAAATGTAATAGAAATATATTTTTAAATGTGTACAAATTGTACAAAATATGTAATATTAAAATAATAATTATTATTGTTTAGTTACTTGTATAATTTTCACCCACTATTTCTTTTTGGTACTTCATAATAGCATTATTAATCAAGGAAGTAGGAACACTTGAATGCCTCCCCATTTTGAAGATCTATAATGTGGCTATATTATGTAAGTAGATATGGTAAATCTATGATGGGTATTCGCACTAGTTCACCAACTAACACTGTCTGTGTATCACTGATGGAAAAAGTGATAACTTATTATAGTCATTTATTTATATTATAATAATGTATGTCTATATATAAATAAACTGGTTTGATTATAGACCGTGTGTTCTAAAATTAAAATTAACAGAACCTACCTAAATACATTTGTTTACGTGCTAATGTGCTATGATTACACATCACGAACATTTATTAATAATATCTTAACATTTATTATGATGCATATAGTGTATACATAATATTTCTTCTAAGTGATATTTATAATATTATACTGAGTTACTAAATTAGTAATCGACGTGAGTCATGAGCAAATTCGGAATTTTAAACTTTAGATTATTTTATAAGGCATTGATGCTGTAATGTTGTATTTAGAATTTGAGAATAATACACTTTATTATTTAGTAAAATAAAACAAAGTAATTTTGTATTTTTGTCAAATAACAATATTGAATATAGATACCAGGACCGTATACTATAGTGCTATATTATGAAATCTATCATCTAAACACGAACAGTGTGAGCAGGTTGTAAACACCTAATAATTATATGAACCCGAAAAGTCATAACTTATATCACCCAAAAAATATAGTTTAAATGTTGTTTTTCACGGACCTACTTAGCTTTTGGATCTGGGAAAAAATGTCAAAATATCGAAAAACGTCTAAGAGGTTTTATATTTGTATGCCGTTATAGAAAAATACCATGTAGTTGGAATTTTGATTTTTCCAATTTCCGACCACTTTTCACGGACCCCCTTGGCTTTTGGGTCTGGGAAAAAATGTCGAAATATCGGAAAACGTCTAAGACTAAGAGGTTTTATATTCGTATGCCGTTATAGAAAAATATCCTGTAGTCGGATTTTTGATTTTTCGATTTTCCGACCACTTTTCACGGACCCCCTTGGCTTTTGGGTCTGGGAAAAAATGTCGAAATATCGAAAAACGTCTAAGAGGTTTTATATTCGTATGCCGTTATTGAAAAATACCATGTAGTCACAGCAAGTCACAACCTAGGACACAGCAACGATCTAACGAGAGGTAAATTCATTTTAATTTGTATAATACATAATTACCAAGTAGAAACATTTTATAACTTGTAAGTTGTAATTAATCCAGCAAAAGATAGGTACCTAAGAAATAAATATTTTTTTTTTTTTTATTGAAATTGCGCGTATGATATAACGCGAGATGTCAATAACTATAATAATTATTATTATTGTATAATTTTACTATTATTATTATTTTTAATTTGATAATATTTTTGTGAATAAAGTAATTTATTTACTTATTTTCGTGGAATTAAAATAAATAAATAAATATGTTTTTGAATACTAGGTGAATATCTCTACAGAAACAGCGGTTGCTTATACTGAATATTTTAGGGACGTAGCCACTAAAATAATGAACCATGACTACCTAATGATCGGCAATGAACACGATATCGTGGAAGTAGATGAGACGCATTTGTTCAGAGCTAAATACAACGTCGGGAGTGTTATGGCATGGAATGCTGTGTGGTTATTTGGTAATTGAAAATAAAGATCATAAATCATAAATTATAAATCATAATTTGTGAGATAATAAATACAGAAATCTATATATATAAAAATGAATGTATGTCAGTGTGTGTGTCTGTGTGTCTGTGTGTCCATATTACCATGGCAACCATATCTGTATATAAAAAACAGTAAGCTGATTGACTGCTATCAACGCACAGCTCAAACCATTGGACGGATCTGGCTGAAATTTGGCATACAGATAGCTATTATAATATAGACGTGCGCTAAGAAAGGATTTGCCAAAATTCGCATTTTAAATAGGTGCTGAAACAGGGACATTGAGATTCACGATAGAAATTGGAAATTTTATTTTTATTTATTTATAGTTGCCATTGGTTACAGTCTACATTAGAAATTAGCATTTATTTATTGGTTGCCATTGGTTATTCGGGCAGATCAGGTACAAGCTTGCATCAAATCGAATTATTGAACAATGCTTACCAGGGTGGCAGAGTTGCACTTACCGCAGAAAATTACACCCAAAAGGAGTTCAACAATCATAATTTTTTTAAGAGTTGCGATTTTTTACGAGCAACCAAATTTATTATATTAATCCACAGTATTACATCAAAATAAACTTGGTATAACTTTGATACTTTAGAGTTAAATCATACACTTCCGTACAAACAGCACGGGGTCCGCGATCTACCGCAGGTAGATTGCCTACCTGATAATGTACTGCTGCGATTCAGAATTTTTATTCAGGGCAACGGGAAAGATAAGATAAATTTTGAACACCATACACGTTAATGAATTGAACAAAGTTTGAGTAGGTAGTATTGAGTTGATCCATTTAACGGGCGACGAAGTGCACGGGATCAGCTAGTTTGAAATATAATGATTAAGGTGGTATAAGTCGTACTACCAAACAAGTATTTGGTACTATAGTCCCGGACAGGTCAACTGACACGCTCCTTCCGCTGATGCAAAAATACATTCATCATGATGCATTTATATGTAGTGACATGTGGAGGGCTTATGGTCAATGTGGTAATGTATTTAGGTAAATATTATAAAGTAATATATAAGTACCTACCTATTATAGTATTATAAAAATGAAAATAAATAAATAAAATAAATTTATTAAAATAATAACCAAATACAATTTAAAAAAACATAATATTCAGGATTGAAACCTATACAGTACATTTTTTTTTAATATAACAGATATTTTTAATTCATTTTAGTGGTCATGGAGTGGTAAACCATTCAATCAACTTTGTAGAGCCTCCAAAAAATGAGCCACCAATTTGGGTAGGGACTGGCAGATTTAGCCAAGAGTGCTTAGATAAGCAGTGGGAAGGAGTTCGGCCACCAAACCAAGAACCATGGTTTGCAATCCGCTACCACACGCAGCATATAGAAAGATCGTGGAGGGAATTAAAATGCATCTTAACAAGATGCAATTGCAAGCGGGTGGCGGATTCGCGGATTCATACATTGGCGAATGGATGTATCGGACCAATATACTGAACCGCCTTCCAACAACCAGCGACCGTTTCAAAAGGTTTATGAACGACATTGCAAGGGCATATCCGGGCATTGGATACGAACCAATGAAACGGGACATTGACGATTGTCACTGTCCAGAATGCTAGAGGTACCTAACCTAACCTATCTTGGTAAAAAAAATGTTATGAAATATAATTTTGTATACCTAGGTTAATATTATGTCCCGATAATATTGTTTTTAATTCCACAGATAAATTTCCACTCTAGGTGCATATAAACTATAAAAAACCGATAATATTAAATTTTTATTTCCACAGATAACTTCGACGATCCACCGCTGCGTGATTAGCGCACTCATTTAAAACGGCCCTTTTTAGGGCCACCACATTTTAAAGTTCTTATGATTATATCATATTAAATAAATATATTATTATATATTTAAAAAAATATGATATAAGACATTAAAATAAACAATATATTTATTAAATACAACAATAATTATAGTTGTTTGATATATTTAATAAAATAAACAATGTACATTTCGTGGGCAGTTGTAATTTTTAATTTTTAAAAATTAACGCAGTCGCGTTCGATTCGCCGTTCACTACACACGCCGTGTCTTTCGTCTTCAAACATTGTTATTTTGTCTCCGTTCACCATTTCCAAATTTCACGTTTTTAATAACGCTGAATGTGGAAAAAATCAACCTTTCACGTGAAAATCTTCAATAAGATTTCTTTTCCAAACTTAAGCCTCAAAACCCAAAAAACTGGTAATTTTAATTAGTTTTTATCAAACTCGTCGAACGGTCACCGGCACGCAGCCGGCGGCTGCCTTATCCGCTGTTTCGCGTTCCGATTACGCGGAATGCCTAATTCAAATAATACACCTATAAATGGAAACAAAAACACACGGAACCTTATCTTCCGACCACGTACAGACCTACAGAGTGTGTCAAATGACGTATTCTCAGATTCTAATGAAAATGACTCCGACTTCACACTGGTTAAATCCAAACCAAAACGTAACCTCTCCGTTACATCAACCGGCCAAACAACCGAAAAGATTAAAAAAAGCAAGTCAATTTTCGCATCATCTAACAGATACAATGAACTTAATATCGACGATACCGTATCTAACAACACCGGCTCTAACCACAACCTATCTGATATGATCTTGGACACAGAACTACCCAAACCTAAACCGCCTCCACCCATTTTTGTTCGTGGAGTGTCGGATTATTTCACACTTCGTGCCCAATTAATAGAATTACTTGGCGTCAACAACTTCTCAGTTAAATCATCAACCCGCGACTTAAAAATTCAAACTACTGACCCCGACTCTTACAGAGCATTAATAAAATATCTAAAAGATCGCAAAGCCGATTTCCATACCTATCAAGCTCATGAAGACAAACCTTTCAGAATAGCTATCCGTAATATCCACCCATCTACGCCTACATCTGAAATCGGTATAGCGATTGAGGATATTGGTGGCTTCTCCGTCCGCAACGTTGCTAATGTTATAAACAAAATCAATAAAAAAAAACTTCCAATATTTTTCGTCGACCTGAAACCGGCCGAGATCAACAAGGACATTTTCTCTATCAAGTTTTTACTAAATACCAAAATAAAAATTGAAGAACCTTATAAGAAACGCTCAGTGGTACAATGTATTAAATGCCAAGAATACGGACACTCAAAATCTTACTGCGCCCACGCCCCAAGATGTGTAAAATGTGCCGCCAACCATCCAACTTCCTCCTGTACTAAGGACAAGGACCAACCACCAGTGTGTGCCCTCTGTCAAGGAAATCATACGGCAAACTACCGTGGATGTCAAGTCCACAAAGATTTTCAACGCCTTCACTTCGGAAAAACAAAAACAAATTACAATGCACAAATATCCAAACCTAGTGTAAGTTACAGTCAAATTGTAAACAATGGGGGAGTCTCTTCTTCCGAAACTCAACGTGATCCTCTAAATATTAACGACAATTCGTCCTTTCCCAACCTAACTCACCACCCGCCAAACCAACATCACCTCAAAGACAATCAAAATATTCCTCCAAATAACCCAACTCCCCATTCGGAAATCGCTTCTCAATTATCTTCATTCATAAATGAATTCAAATTAATACTAAACCCTCTTATTTCACTGCTTACAACCGTCATAACCAAACTTATGTAAGTTGGTCTTGCTTAAATGCGACTCATCAATTATAACACTCACGTTGGGTTCCATCAATGGATGGCCTCCCTCTTCATATTATTCATGTTATTTTTTTCTCTCTTGTAAACTGTCATCATATTTACTTATTGTGCTTAGTTAGTATAGATTGTAAATTTTCAAAAAAAATAAAAAAAAAAAAAAATTAACGATATTTGTGGAGCTCTACTTTTTGAATGAAATAAAAATAATTTCAAGTAAGGCGAATGCAATTCAAATACGAATATTTTATGTAACAAATAACGTTACGTTACGTTATTACGTTTAAATCACTTTTAATAATACAAATAATTAATTAAAAATGGAAAAATCAAAAATGTGACTACCGGATGTTTTTCTAATACGGTATACGAATAAAAAACCTCTTAGACGTTTTTCGATATTTCGACAATTTTTTCCCAGACCCAAAAGCCAAGGGGGTCCGTGAAAAATTGTGGAAAAATGGAAAAATCAAAAATGTGACTACCGGATGTTTTTCTAATACGATATACGAATAAAAAACCTCTTAGACGTTTTTCGATATTTCGACATTTTTTCCCAGACCCAAGAGCCAAGGGGGTCCGTGAAAAGCGGTCGGAAAATGGAAAAATCAAAAATCCGAAAGCCTAGGTGGTCGTAATAGTTTACACTTTTGAAATATTATTTTGGACTTAATTACTTTGGAAAATGAACGAGTGAATAAATTGATTATTTTGACCTTAGAATACTTTTGTGATTATTACGTAGCATGAACTACTACACAGGACTGGACACTATTGGCAGGAGGAGAGTAGGGGATCGTCCACAAAGTTGTACATATTCGGTACACATGCGACACAGCGCCATCTGTGAGATAAGAAATATTTTGTTATATAAAATACCGCCTTAGTAGTTCATGCTTAAACTGTTCACTCTTTAAGCAGTAATTATATTATATGTAGGTATCATAAAACACATTTTATCTCTCTATTTCTATTATAGGTATCATATTAGTTCAACTTGTTGTAAAATCCATAGTAATGTTGGAAAATGTTGGTGCAAAAGTTGATGCAATTGTCTGCGATGGTGCAGCTACAAATAGAAGGCTTTGGGCAGAATTTGGAGTTAGTGGTTCAACAAGTAATTTTAAAAACTTCTTTATACACCCAACAAATGAAAAAAGGAAAATTTTTGTTTTGTCTGATGCTCCACATTTAATAAAAAATGTACGAAACCGGCTTCACGATAAAAAGATTCTTAAGGTACAGAGTCATTAGTTATATAGAACCTTTAATTAATTAAAAGTTAAATTATACTGAATACTAATAATACTAATAATCAAAAAATAATAATACTAATAATCAGTAATCACACAGTTTAAACTAGATTTAATTTTCAAACTAATACAATTATAAAATGATTTTACTAATTTGCTATATTAGCTTAGTTCGGAAAGACAGGCTGTGAAATGGAATATTTTTTTTATATACCTACAGAAACGTCAAAAACTGACAGCTATTAAATCATTATTAAACTTACTATTTAGCATTAGCACCACGGCATTTACTATTTATTATTATTTATTATCACTAATATCACTATTCTTTAGTGTTATCCACGGACTAAGATAAACAGGACTGGAAACGATAGACGGGAGGAGTGCAGGTAGCCGGAACCATAGTGTAACGCTTGTAGTACATGGACAAATGTGGCTCTATCTATTGATACTATTTAGCATTTGTTACACATATATTTATTTGCATATTATTTCTGTTTATAATTGTGGGGCGGCAATCCAAAACGTACTATTGCCAAAATTGAAGAAATTGAGTTACATAATGATTCTTATAGAAATTAAGGCAGGGAATCGAATAGTGCAATCAAATTGTGACAAAACGTACTATTTCCCTTGTTAAAATCAATCTGAAACTCATAAATGACGCAAAACGCACTATTTCCAAAGCCAACATTTGTCTAAATGCACTATTTCCAAAATTACGTCAAAACGTAGTATTGTCCATGTTAAATAGTTTGTTTATTGACAAATTGACGCAAAACGTACCAATTCCTCAAATTGTTTTTCCAATTTCCAAAGTAGGCCAAAATGTACTATTTCCCATACTATGAAGATAGGGAATATAATGGAATTAAATACATAACGTACTATTTCCAAAATCGTGATTTCTCAAAAAAGTGTAAAATGGAAATAGTACGTTTTGGATAGTTGCCCCACAATTAGGTACAATAGTTTAATACATTTATACCACGGACTAAGATAAACTAAGATAACTCTATTGTGACTCTATCTTAGCCCGTGATTTATACGCACCTATTAGCTCTTAGGTATTAGCATTAAGTATTTAATGCACATTACATTTTACCAACTATATTATCCATTTATTATTCGCTAAAATGCCGAGAAAATGCTCTGTGGATGACTGTACGGGATCTTCAGAGGGAAAAAAACACACTTTATTTAAAAGTCCAAAAGATGTGGTTAATTTAACTGCTTGGAATGAAGCAATTTCAAATTCCAATGGTCGAAATTGCCTTGCTACATTTGTTTGTGTAAAGCATTTTAAAAACCTAGACATTATTTATGAATATGCTAATCATCCAAATAATGTATGAAATATTTATATTAGTAAATAATTAAATTATAAATAACATTAATTAGGTACTAATTACAGATGAACAGAGAAATGAAATGCACTATACCTCAGTTAAAACGAGGTGCTGAAAATTCTTTTTTAAAAAATTGTAATAAGATGTCAGTATTTGAGGACACTTTTGATGATGTTCTGGATAATAAAGCCGGATTATTAATATTTCCTTGTAGTGAACATAAAAATCAAATTTTAATGTTTATCCTCAAGTACTATATTACAACAAGAATGCGACAATATTCCAATATGGAAAATAAAAACCAACAAAAAATAAATTCAAAGAAAAAGAAGTCTGCTAAATTAGTTATTACTTAAGTCTTAATTGCTTTTAATTTAAAATTATTTTCAACAATAATTTAAAATTGAATCAATACAGTGTATGCTATGTACTTTAAACAACAAATTTATTTCAGTTAGATATATGTATACCTAAGCAAAGATTATTAAAGAATTAATACAAACTTACAAGTTACAAGGATATATTTATTTTTTATACTGTAACGAAAAATGATGATCACTGGACACTAATGTATTAATATTTCGTAGAATGGATCATAGATGGCGTTAAAATCGCACTTGTACCACTTGTACCTGTTTATCTTAGTCCATGGTGTTATCCTATAAAAAACGTAGTTCGTACTACTAACAGGCAGAGTGCAGTTACATCGCATGTGTACGAACCTTGTACAACTTTGTGTCCGTCATTTTCTCTGTAGTGTCCAGTCCTGTGTAATAGTTCATGTTACGTAGTATAAAATTATTATTGTGGTACATAAAATTATTATTATGGCAACACTGCAGAGTATTGCTGTAGTGATAATATTATAGATGTGATATGGACTTAAAAATTTTTTCGCTTTTTTTCTCCCAGACCCAAAAGTCAGAGTTAACCCAAATTTTTTTAAGGAGGGTTCAAATGGATACAAATCGGGTACAAAAAAATGAAATATGTCCGGGATCGATCGGTTGACTTTTGGAGGTTCCGGGTGCCAGGACGACGTTTTTACAGCACCCGGACGGGGGGGATTCAGTTTAGTAAACTTTTAGTCACGATCGGATTTCGTTTATATTTTATTGTTGCTGGCTGAAATAAAAATATGACCACCGTGTTTGCTATGTAAACGTTGAGTTGTAGAGACACTGTATATTATCCGACAGTATTGTGAAGGAAGAATATTAATTATTTTAAAAATCTTATGAGTGCCGTCTGTGGTTGAAACTTTATTCTGGGAACAAACCGCGTCGTTTATTATGGCTGACAAACGGACTAAAAAACAATCGATGGCAAATAAATTGCAACAAAAAAAACGATGTGTGACGCAGAGAAATCGCGAAGACGTATCAGACGATCTTACCGACGCTTTCTCTGGTGTTAGTGGTCAAGTAGAAATGAGACGTGGTCTCCGATCCGGGAGGCGTAGGTCGAGGAGGAGCCGTCGCCGTCGGGGCAGGAGACGTAGCGTTAGTGGTACCGAAGAAGACGACTACGACACGGCTACAGATACCGAAGAAGACGACGATGACTCGTCAACGGTGGACGCGTCTTCCCGGAGGAGGTCGAGAAGGCGGCGGAGGGGCAGTCGGCGACGTCGCCGTCTATATCAGGCTAGTGGTAGCGACGACGATGATAACACCGACGCAGAGGCCACTGATGCAGAGACCACAGAAGACGCTTCGTCGACCATCGGCGGTGGTGGTAGCATCCTCACGACGGCAGCCGCCGGGTGCTCAAACCCTTGTGGCAAACGTCGCCGGAGGAGGAGGAGGAGGAGGAGTAAGTGCGCGGCTAGACGTCCAAGAAGACGGTCAACGGGGTGCAAGAAGCGGAGGAGAAGAAGGAGAAGGAGAAGTAGTGGTAGTTGCTGTGTCACCGGCCTTAACAGTAGTGAGCGGAACAGCAGGCCGCAGATACACAACGACGAATAGCACCAAACCGGACATAGCCGATAGAACTCAGTGAGATGCCTATATATCGATCTTGGCGTTCCGTCCGTCCTGCACCTAAATCTCACCTCTCCGCTGATTTGCATTTATTGTCCATACTTGTTGAATCGTAAATAAATATCCAAATTGATAAAAATAAAACTATCAAATCATTTATAGTTATTCCGCTCGGATTATACATAAAACCTTTAACACATGTAATACACTGTGCCTATATTTTAGAAATAGGTCTGCATATAGTGCCACTACGTACTTCCCAGGTGGTTTAGTTCCTCCGAGATCGTCACCAGGCATCATCTCAAGGGAGACAATGTGTTTCTGAAAGTCCCGATCATATTATATGTTCGTAATATTTCATATTAGTTCTTCATTTGATCGACAGCAAGTTGTTTAACTATGTGATTTATCCTGTCCAGCACTAGTTGTCTCGTATTACTTGTTATTATATTATCTATTATATTTGACCGTGTTATTTATGGGCAGGAACACATTCCAATGAAGTACGTGAGAAAGTGTATAATTTAACGTTTTCTCGCTTAAATAGTTTTGTTTTCTAGGAACATAACCTTGACGCTAAATAAGGACTTTGAGTAAAACTCCCGTTTTTCCTTAATTTTTTTTTTTTTGTGTTTTCCTGCGTTTATGAAAACTACTGGGAATTTTGAATTTCTATAAATATATGATTGCAATTACCAGAAACACATTGCCTTCCTAGGGATGATGCCTGGTGAAAGTCTTGAAGGAACTAAACCTCCTGGGTGGTACGTATAGTGGCACTGTATACAGACATATTTAGTAAATATAGGCACAGTATATTACAGGTAGACGCAGGTTTCGTCACTTTCTGCAGGAGGCGTACTGTTTTCTGCGGCTCTGAGAAACACATTGCCTGTCTGGATGACGACTCCCCTCCACCGGGTAAACCGTATATGATTTTCACGTCTATAAAACCAATAACAGTATTATATGAAAAGAACTGGCAACCAGATACCAGAATTTTTAAGGCCATGGGGGGGTCCCATATACGTGTTAAACAAATAAACATAGATAATTAAACTATTACAAATAAGAGGATAAGTGGATGTTGCTCGACAGTAGGTTTCAATTGGGTGACTGTAATGGGTGGTGTTAAATTTGAATTTAACACGTTAACCGCCGCCATATACCCACCGGTGGTCACACGACTATGCATCATATAATTAATATATGACTCGGACTTTTTAATATATTGTTTTTTTTAAAACTGATTACTTCAGTAGTTCAGTGAGTAGTGACAAAAGTTTAAGTTATTGAATGCTGTTATTACTAATTATTAATTTATTATAATACTTCATTATTCATACGTGCTTAGTTCCTACCTACTATAATATAATATAGTTTCAAAAGGTAGCGATATTCGTTACTACCTTCTTCAGTTCTTCGGCTGACGGATTAAACCACTCTTTAAAACATTTTCGGTAAGTACTATTTTACTAATGTTGTACTTTACCTACCTAGTTGTAGTATGATGATAATCATAAGCGTGCGCAGACCATGTTGGCAGGGTGGGCAGAATGTAATAAAATATTTATTTTATAATATACTAGCTCTAAGTGTAACTCGGGGCCCGTTGGACTCTCTGAGAGTTGGTACCGATTTTGGAGACAATATCGTTGGAATTATAAAAGTCGCAAAGGTTGTAAGACGAAAGTTTAGGATTTTTGATAAGGATTAGTGATATGGATTGGAGATAAGGTTAGACGCTTTGGCGGGAATGTTAAAAGTTTGAGCGTCTAGTAATCCGTCACAAACGTTGTAAATGGATAGGCTGGATACGATCTCCAGGATCACCTATATAGAGTACACCTGCACATAGAGTAGTATGTGCCGTAGCATGACCGGTGCTTTATCTTATGTAAAAAGTGTAAAGTCGAAAACCGTGTTGGAGTTTCTAGCAAGTCAGTCATCTCAAGTCAAAATTGATTAACTTTCAAGTTAGCCACCTAGGTAGGCAATCCGACTTTTGCCGCAACAAATCAGTTAGGCAATCCACCTGCGGTGGATTGCAGACCCGATGTCAAGCGGCTATAAGTGAAAACCCTATCACACAACTTACGAAATAATTTACGAAAAATTTAAACTATATACAATATACATACAAAAAAATATGATATGTATTTATTGTGTGATATAATATAACAATGAACATTTTGAGAAATGTGCAATTATAATTCCTAAAAAAAATTAACATATAGGTATATAGTTAGATACATACTATTATATTAACCAATACAATACATATAAACATGTACCTATAGTGTATATATATTAATTTAAAAAAAAAAATGCAAAAACCTGCATGTTAAAGTGTCTAGCAAGTCAATCATCACCGTTTAAGACGAAACCAAAATGAGCAATCCGTCTATCACCTATATATAGTAGGTATATCACATAGAGTGGTATGTGCCTTCGTATGTCCAGTGCCTTTTCTTATGTAAAACGTGTAAAGTCGAAAACCATGTTGGAGTGTCTAGCAATTCAGTCATCTCAAGTTAAAATCGATTAACTTTCAAGTTAGCCACCTAGGTAGGCAATCTGAGTTCGTCGGGTAGCGGACAGTGTGCTGCAGCAAATCAGGTAGGCCAGTGAAAACCCTATCACACAACATATGAAATAAATTTACGAAAAATACAAACTAGAAACTATATACAATATACATTCAAACAAATATAATATGTATGTTTTTATTGTATGATATATAACAATGAATATTTTGTGAAATATGCAATCATAATTTCAAAAACAAAAATAACATAATATAGATACATAATTATATTAACCAATACAATACATATAAACATGTACCTGTAGTGTATATATTGCTATCCTACGGTGGATTGCAGAGCTGATAGCCTATAACTGAAGAGAAAAAAATAGTATTTTCAAAAAACCCAATCACACATCATTTGAAATAATTTACGAAAAATAAAACAAAAATATGAGCCGTCACGGGACGCCTGGCAGATGTGAAACATCGACATTATTTTGTAAAAGTAATATGCAGAAAAGAACAGATTGCAATAGGAACTAAATATGTCATAATAATAAAATAAAATATTACGATTTTTTTTTCAGATAATGATGACTGTTTATTTAATAAACATTTATTTTCATTAAATACAAAAATTTACGAATTTATTTCAAATCGTGACTACTTAATTCCTTTAATCAGTGACTTCGGTAATAGTGACATTCGATGTTGCCACTGACGACGGTATTACTGTGACAATTGGTCGATGGTAGCTGAAGTAAGTGTTGGACATAACATTATCAAGATATCTAATAAATACAGCATCTATTGTTGTTCCGTATCTGGTGGTAGGTTCTCTTGGATTGTTATTAATTTGTAATTGAAATTCTTCTTGGAGAAACGTAATTAATCGCGTTGATTCATCTTTTGCAAAATTTACATTGAAATCCCTAGCTAAAATCAATGGTAGTTTGTCTTTATTGGTTTTGAAAATTATTGAACCTCTGTGACTGTACGGAAATAATCTCTCGTGTGAAAATGAAATTATGTCATTTATTTTTTCATTAGGTGAAATGTACACAACAATCATCATCAATTCATTTCCATCTTCTAGTTTAACGTGTGAAGCACACATATCGCCAATAGATGTTTGGGGGACATGAACTTCTGTAGCATTATAAACTACTAAATCCATGTTGAACAGTTAACATATTAAAGGCTCGAAATACCGACGACAGACAACAGGCGACCTTTATCGGTCAAAACATTTCATATAAGAAGCGCCGGGAATAAAACGGAATAAAACCGACCCCCCGTAATATCCACGGTTAGGTTAGTGTACATTTCACCAAATAAAAATATTATTATTTTATATTATTAATATTTTAATATTTTATAATTATATATTTTATTATTTTATATTATTATTATTTTAATATTATTATTAATATTTGAGAGAATCGCACAGTCGATTGCTCATGGCGACGCGTCGCCACACCGTACACTCTACGGCATATAGACTGTATATATATACCATCATATAGCGTGATGCGTATACGAGAAATCCGTATACGTGAGGCTATAGATGTTTCATATAAAAATATAATTCGTATTTATTGTATGATCTAATATAACAATGACATTTTAGAGAAAATAATATGTGTTAAATTCCTAGTTATTTAAATTGTTGAAATATACAATTAATATGTAGTATATGTAGTCAGCCTTGACACGTGTGTACAATATAGTAACTAGTAGTGATGGGCAACGATATAATTTTCTGTATCGATATCGTTCAGATTTTTCCGATATTGTATCGCGATATCGTTATTTCTACGATATCGATATCGTATCATAAATATAGTTTTATGTTTACCTAAACAATTAAAAAAACTTTTCGTATTCATTTAATTAAATTTCTAAATATATATCACACTAAGGAATTTACTTTATTAAGCTAATTAATATTTATTGTTTATTATTAGTACACCGACATCGTACACATTTAACATACATACTTATTACTTTATTAGTTATTAGTTATTTATTACTTATTACTTAGTTATTTTTATTTACAATAAATTTGTTATACATTTTGTTACATTTGTTTTAAATTTTTATATTTTATGTTAACCCTTTTTGACTTCTCCTTAAATGTGTTCAACCCCGATAGCTGTATCCTAGAAAATAAATTCATAATTATTTTATTTTAATATTGTCTTGAATTCATGTCTTGTATTACATAGTAAATACCATGTATTTTTCTCGAAAAATATTATTTTCGATATCGCGATGTATCGTGCAATACAAAAGCGATATCGATGTCGGAAATTTGTCACGATATCGATATCGTATCGAATTATCGATATCGTTGCCCATCACTAGTAACTAGTTATGTACGAGCATAAGACTCACTCTCTTTACGGATGTAACATGACCTCGGTCATGCATATATATAGGGCCTTTGATGTATGTAATATTCACTTGCACAGGCGTCGTTGTACAGAGCGTATACGATGTGTGTGTACTGTGACAGTTTAATTGTCCAGTTGTACGTTATTATATATTATACTTATACATAATCATATTGTCGTGTTATTACTTATTATATTAATGCTAACATCATTAGTCCGTCAAGTTTCACTTTCAACAGGTTATGGGCCCAGTCAATAACCAAGACATACAGTCTAGTGGATTCGTGATCGAAGTATTTTTATATTTGTATTAACGCAGAAAACTACAACCAGTCGGAGATATCCTGGATTTCGGAAAACGGCGGAACAGTGTACATAGGTAAAGTTTTGTTATAAATTGTTATACAGGAAAGTATACGGAAAACCATCGGTCATGGAAGACACGGTGAAGATAACAAAATTATGTGCGGAAAACTGGTCGTTATGGAAGTTCCAGATGAAGGTCATTCTAAATGCCTTGGAAGTAGGTGAGATAGTTTCAGGTGAATGGACGAAAACAAGTCTACCTATAAAAAAGTCGGCAGGAGAGACCGACGAGGATGCCAAAGCACGTTGGCAAAGGCATACAAACGCTTGGCAAAAAGCGGAGGTAAATGTCAGAAAACAATAGTTACCTCAGTGGACGATGGTCCATTACAATATTTGATTAACTGTGAGACTGCATTGGAAATGTGGGAGAAACTGCTGAGTATTTACGAGCAGAAATCTGAGGCAAGTTTACATTTGCTTCAACAACAATTTTTCAGTTATTCAAAGGAGTCGACAGATGACATGTCGACGCATATTTCTAAATTGGTCAATTTAGGAAGGAAACTGAGAGTAGCGGGTGAACCAGTTACGGATAACATGGTTATGACAAAAATACTAATGACATTACCAAAAGAATATAATAATTTTTACAGTGCTTGGGATTCAGTCCCAACGGGAAGTAAAAATATAAATAATTTGACTAGTCGATTGTTGATTGAAGAATCATGGGTTATCCAGATCAAAGGTGAAGTTGGTGAACAAGAGAAATCGAGTGCATTTCCGGCCAAATTTCAAAACAGATCTGATAGAAGAAACGGCAGTCGTAATTATGGAAAAGGTAAAAAACAATTTACTAATAAAAGTATTATTAAGTGTTATTACTGTGGTAAACTAGGTCATTATAAAAGAGACTGTAGAAATTTTCTACAAAGTGTACACGGTGGTAAAACCGGTACTATAGGTGCGAACTTGAACGCATTCGTAAGCGAGTCAAGAATAAATAATATTGCAACAGATGCGTGGGTACTAGACTCGGGCGCTTCGGATCATATGAGCGCAAATCGAGAGTGGTTTTCAAGTTATGAACAACTGGACAACACTCAACAAATCACTATAGGTGATGGGACAAATCTGTATGCAGTAGGTAGAGGTAATATTAATATATTATCATATGTAAACGGTAATTCTAATAAAAATTACATGGCAAACGTGTTGCACGTGCCGGGACTAAAAATGTAATTTATTTTCGTGCGGAGCCGCGATGGATAAAGGTTTAGTAATGACGTCAGATAATAAGACGTGTATGTTAACTAAACAGGGGAAACCCGTATGCTCAGGTAAGAGATGCGAAAGGTTGTTTGAATTAAACATCAAGGTCAAAGTACCGACAAACGGGTACGCGACTGTAGCTGTCGAAAACAGGTTGTCTGTTTGGCACGAGCGCATGGCACATCAGAATTTACAGTACGTAAAAAGTTGTTTGGCGAAACACGAAATAGTATGTTCGGCCAAGGACGACGAATTCATGTGCAGCAGTTGTATAATAGGTAAACAAAGTCGTAAATCATTTAGTAAAAGTAATACGGAGTATCACAATGTCGGTGATTTAATCCATGCAGACCTATGTGGACCAATGGAGGTAAGCTCTATAGGCGGTTCAAAATACTTTTTGTTATTCAAAGACGACTACTCGCATTATAGAACGGTATATTTTATTAAAAATAAATATGATGTTAAAAATATTTTTGAGACGTTCATAAAAAGTGTTGAAACAGAAACAGGTTCTAAGGTCAAAATATTACGAACAGATAATGGATTAGAATTCGTAAATAAAGAAATTACGGGTATTTTACAAAAACACGGGATTCGACATCAGTTAACAGTTCCCTACACACCACAGCAAAATGGAAAAGTGGAACGGGAAAATCGTACAATAGTAGAGTCAGCGAGGACAATGATTTGTGCGAAAAATTTGGATGTATCACTTTGGGCGGAGGCGGTAAACACGGCTGTTTACACGCTTAATCGAACAGGAACCAGTTCAGTTAAAAATAACTCACCATACGAGTTATATTATAAGGTAATGCCAGACATTAAACACTTACGAGTTTTTGGTACTGTCGTATATACACACATACCAAAGCAAAAACGTAAAAAGTGGGACCCTAAAAGTGAAAAAGGAATATTTGTTGGCTATTCGGATAACACGAAAGGTTATCGTGTGTATTATTCGAAAACAAATAGAATTTCGATGTCTAGAGATATTATATACGAAAACGAAGGTAATAAATTGGAAAATATAATTGCAGACAAATTAGAATTCACAGATACTCGGACTCAAGTCGAGGGCGATCCGGTCAAGGTCGAATTGACGACGGTCGACAACAGGAGTGGCATGGTGCTACGTGATCGGAATACATTAAAAGCGCCGATCAGGTATAATGTGTCGTCGTTCGTCGCCAATCTCGTTGAACCACTAAATCGTGATGAAGCGATGGCTGGCCCACAGAAAAACGAGTGGGAGCACGCTATGAGTGATGAAATTAAATCACTACACGAAAACAACACTTGGTCACTAGTTAATTTGCCTCAGGGCAAGGTTGCGTTACGTAATGCATGGGTGTTCAAAACCAAATATAAAAGTGACGGTAATATCGATAAGTTTAAGGCCAGATTGGTCATTAAAGGTTGTTCACAGAAATACGGTATAGATTACCATGAAACATTTTCGCCAGTGGTCAGATACGAATCAATTAGGGCGATATTCGCAGTAGCAGCTGTGGAAAAATTAATACTACGACAATTCGACATCAAGACAGCATTTCTGTACGGAGAACTACAGGAAGAAATTTACATGGTACAACCACCAGGATAAGAAGATGGATCGAATAAAGTATGTAAGCTTCAGCGTAGTTTATATGGCTTAAAACAAAGTCCAAGATGTTGGAATATACGCTTTAAGAATTTTTTCAATGCATTTGGTTTACAATGTACCGAAGCGGATGCATGTGTATTCAATGCTTGTAACAGTAAAATTATTTTGGCAATATTTGTAGACGATGGTTTAATCGCTGCAGACAATGAAGAAATAATAAATAAACTTTTAACAAACTTGGAAAAAGAATTTGAGGTTAAAAAAGGACACTTAGATTATTTCCTAGGTATGCAGGTAAATATAATGAAAAATGGTTCATTATTTGTGCATCAGACAAATTATGCATGTAACATAATTAATAAATTTAATATGCTGGACGCCAAGGAACTTTCAATACCAATAGACAAATCACATACACTTGAACAAAAGAAAGATACGGAAATATTGAATGAAGATATTCCTTATAGGCAGGCAGTAGGTAGCATCGTTTAGTTAAGAACCCGGAGTTTCATAAGAGGACAAAACACATAGACGTACGATATCATTTCATACGGGAGAAATACGAAGAAGGACAATTCCAACTACAGTACATTGGAACAGAGGACAAGATTGCCGACATTCTAACCAAGCCTTTGGTTAAGGAACGATTCGAGAAGTTGCGGTCAGCCATAGGAGTGACTACAATTAAAGAGATTATTAATTGAGGGAGGGTGTTGAAATATACAATTAATATGTAGTATATGTAGTCAGCCTTGACACGTGTGTACAATATAGTAACTAGTTATGTACGAGCATAAGACTCACTCTCTTTACGGATGTAACATGACCTCGGTCGTGCATATATATAGGGCCTTTGATGTATGTAATATTAACTTGCACAGGCGTCGTTGTACAGAGCGTATACGATGTGTGTGTTCTGTCACAGTTTAATTGTCCAGTTGTACGTTATTATATATTATACTTATACATAATCATATTGTCGTGTTATTACTTATTATATTAATGCTAACATCATTAGTCCGTCAAGCTTCACTTTCAACATAAATAACATATATTATAGGTACAGCCATATATAATGTAATATTAACATGTTGCTGTGACCTGTATAGTGTACCTATATTATTTAATTTATATGAAAAATAACGTGAAAAAAAAATAGACCTTGTAAGTGAGTACCGATTTCGGAGACACAGTCGAATTATTAAAGTCGCACTTATGTCTTATAATGAAGGTGATAGGTTGGTTATCGGAAATGATTTGGTGATAGGAATTTGTGATAAGGCCTGGCTGTTTGCCGGTCTCATTTCGAAGGCGGGAAAGTTTAAAAGTAGAGTTTTAGTGTCTAGAAATCTCCCATGGTCCATAAATGTCGGTAATACAATGATACGATTCCCCAACGAATGTCCGGTGCTTTTTCGTATGTGTAAATGTAAAAAATGTAAAGCCGAAAACCGTGTTGGAGAGTCGAGCAAGTCAGTAACCTGAATTCTGAAGTGAAAATCGATTAACTTTGAAGTTGTCCACCTATGTGTGCTACAGAAAATCAGGTGGGCAGGTATTACAGACATTAAGCGGCTATAGCCTATAAGTGAAACTCGACTACCATCTACCTATATGAATGATGAACAATCCGACTTTGTCGTAGTTCTGCAACTTACTGTGGTCGTAGTAGAATGTTAATGATGTAGTCGAGTATGTGATAACGACAAATGGCCTATCCATTCTTTAATATCTATGTTTATGGATGGCCGATAATGATTAGTGATAGCGCTTGGTGGTTTGGCGGGAATGTTTAAATTTTTGAACATTTGGTGTTAGTGCTTTTTTCCGTTGCATGTCCGGTGCCTTTTTTGTCTGTAGAACAGTGTCAAGTTTAAAATCGTGTTGGAGTGTCTAGTAAGTAGATGCCTCATGTAATATTCGATGTACGTTCATAGAAGTCGCCCAGGTAGGTACTCCGAGGGCGTCGATCGCGTACAATTTTCAACAGTATAATATCAGGTATGTATTTCAGATAGGTACTTTAGTTTAAATGCCACAGTAATAGTTTGAATGTTACAACCATCGTCAACAAATATAATATGAATCGTACGCGGTTATACCTTGCGTATACGTTAAAAAATTAGTGTGTCGATTCGTGTATTCATAGGTATGATATTGTTCATATAATTTCTGAAGGGAAAAACTATATCAGCGTAAAAACGTATAACTCGGTCGGACGGTGTGTAATAACCAATAATGATGATATCTAAGGCGCGTGTATCGTGACGGTCTCTGTTTGTTTACCTGTAGCCACTATCGATCTCTCACACGAAGCTTTCGCGTTATCGGGTAATTGTCTATACCAGCGGTTCTTAAACTTTTTATTACGCGGACCCCTGATGAAGGACATTTTTAAATCGGGGACCACCTTATTAATTTTGTTAGGAATTACCATTTTTTATTAAAAAACATTTCATGTTACAATTACCAATATATTTAAAAGAAAGGTAAATAAAAATATAATAAGTATAAAAAATATTTTGTTAATTATTTTTGTTATATTTAATATTATTACATAAACATTTTGTCTTACATAGAAAATTAATTTTTGTTTTACTTTTATGATATTTGAAATTAATCTTATAATTTAAAATTATTATAGGTATACTTAATGTGAAGGATGATATTGCATTTCTGACATTAATTTTTCTACAGGTATATTAGGCTCAATATTTGAAAGTTTTAATCGAAGTTCGGACTCTACGTTTTCCAAACGATTGCGAAAATTGTTTTTGACATATACAAGAGTGGAAAAGGCCTTTTCACATAAATAAGTTGTGGGGAACGGAATTAAAACTTTCAGAGCTTTACTTGATAATACTGGATAATCTTTTTGTTCGTGCAACCAAAAATTTTCTAACGACTTTTGATTAAATTGTAATTTTAAACTACCATTTGTAGAAATGTCTATAAGATCATCTTCTTCCAGTGATGTCAGTCCATTAATTTGGGTTATATCAATTTCAAAAGGGTGTCTAATCCAGTTTCTATTTGTGTCTGGAACAGGAAAATAATCGCGGAAGCTTCGTTGCAGATCTTCAATATGTTGTTTGATGTATTTGAAAACTTCTCCGGATAATTCTTCTTCGGTCAATTCAAGGAAATTATTGAGGTTTTGAAATGAATCGTAATTTTTCTTTGATAGACGAAGGTTCCATAGTTCCAACTTTTTTATCATCGCTTCAATCTTATCTTCAACTTTAAAAATTGTAACATGGGACCCTTGAAGACTCAAGTTAAGTACATTTAAATGAGAAAATATATCTGAAAGGTACGCTAAACTAGCCAACCAAGAAAAATCATTTAAACGTAAATGATGATTTATGTTCGATGAAAAATAATTTAACCTCATGTATAACTCAAACAAACGAGAGAGCACTTTACCCCGAGATAACCAACGAATTTCAGAATGCAATAGAAGTTGATAATGTTCACTATCCATGTCCTTGCAGAGTTGTTCAAAAAGTCTTGAATTTAATGATTTGGCTTTTATAAAGTTCACAATTTTTACAGCTTCATCTAAAACTTCTTTTAATTTTGTTGGTATTTTCTTAGAGACAATAGCTTCACGATAAATACTACAGCAATGATGCCAAGTAACTGATGGTATAATATTTCGAATGCGTGCAATTAATCCAGAAATTTTTCCCGACATTGCTCGAGCACCATCTGTACTAACTCCTACGCATTTTGTCCATTCAATTTCATTTATTTTTTTTTATAAATTCATTTATTTTGGTAAATATTTCTTCTGCTGTTGTATGTATAACAGAGGTTTCAAATAAAATGTCTTCGAAAATGGTATTTTCTTAGTTGTATCTTACATAACACAGTAATATAGATTTATTAGTTATATCAGTACTTTCGTCTAATTGGAGACTAAAATAGTCACATTCGTTTATTCTTCTCAACAACAGTTCTTTAATATTTCCTGATAAACTATCAATTCGTTTTTTTATTGTATCATTTGATAGTGAAATTAAATTTAAGTTATTTGCTGCTTGTTTACTGATCATTATAGAAACCATAGCTTTTGCAGCGGGCAATATTAAATCCTCAGCTATTGTTTGAGGTTTCCCTGATTTGCCAATAAGTAAAGAATTGGCAAATGAAGCTTTAACGGCATTTTCATTACTATAACTTGTTGAAGATATTTTAATACATTTCATATTTTTCCTTAATTCATATTCTTTATTTTTAAAAAAATCAATGGTTTTCGTAACATGTTCTTTATGTTTGGTTTCTAGATATCTTTTTAGTTTTGATGGTTTTAGTGCCTCGTTCGTTAATACTTCAAAACATTGTAACGATTCTGAAGGTACGGACCACTCATTTCACCGCTATGCCGCGCCACCGGTACCGCGCGCACGCGTACCGACACGACATTTTTCTCGCGGACTAACGTTAGATAGCGCTCAATGACCACTCATTATAAATCCGACTGGGGACCGCCGATTAATGTACAATTGGTCCTTACGGGGGGGTCAATTGAGACAAACTGGTAAGGGCATACGTTATGGATAGATTCATATGTCCGTCCAACCCATATCGACCCGGAAAACCGTCATCGGCACCGAAATGGGTAGGTTGTCAGTCGCTCGTCTGACAGTCGGGAATGAGGGCCACAGCACATATAGGTAGGCCCAACAGCCGTCTCACCGTTTCCCGACCAAAATACTGGTAGGAATAGACACCACTGTCCAGAGTCGTGGGTAAGGCCGTAAAACCCCTTACTATCCGACTGCCTGGTAACAGTGCCTATTTCCACCAGTAGTCGCAACTTTCTTTTTTGCGTCCGCATACGCATCGACTCTTTGCTTTCCGACCATATCAAACGGCGTAGTATAACAGTCTGGGTACGGCATTAATACCCCGTACTTACGATTGATATCCTACGATACGAGATTTGGTCGATGTGGAAAGAGTCTAGTGAATAACATATTCTTATCGCTCCGAGAAGCACATATTAAATTATTAGTGTGCCGGCGAATATTAATCTATTGGCTACTGCTGCGAGAACTGTGAGTCTAATTTTTATCATTTATATTGTGTACCGTTAGTGATTCCCTATATTGTTTGTACGAGATCGGGGTATCTCCGTGCTGTTGTGCCAATTACACAAAAACACACCAAATTATATTTTGTTTGTATAAACTTCAGGAGCGTCTAAACACAGGAATGGTGCAATGATTGTACGCATGCGCGCTTGAACAAATAATTCAACAATGATTGTACGGTACTGCCTTATAAGTTATCAAAATATTAAAAAATTACATAATATCAAAGAACAAACTAATAGTTAGTAGTCATTATCAATTATTGTTACAAGCTTAGAATAATTAAGAGGACGCCACACCCGCATGTGTTGTCTCCGTCTTACAAACGCGTAACATAGCAAATTACGGTTTTAGAGTAAAAATACCTATAATAAAACTTAAAGATAACAATATTTCGGAGGGAACCTCATCGGGGTTTTGTATTAATCTAAATACACAGCTAGATATTGAAGGCACAAAAACTCTTTTTTTTAATTTTTTTAAATAACCACAACTTTTTTAATAGTTAATATTTTTAAAAACGCCGATGAGGTTCCCTCCAAAATATTGTTCTCTTTTATTAGTTTTATTATAGGTATTTTTACTCTAAAACCACTTTTTTATGCCGATTCGTTTGTTTTCCGTGGACGTAATTTGCTATGTTACGCGTTTGTAAGACGGAGACAACACATGCGGGTGTGGCGTCCTCTTAAAAACACAAAGTAGGTATATACAAGAATAATAATTAATAATTTGTACATCAATAGTTAGGTGAATGAATGAAATAAAGAATCTAATGTTCTTTAAAATATGAATGTTCAATATCTTGTTCTTTTAAGACATTCAACTTCTTATTTAAAAACAATTAAACAAATCACTTAAATCTCGGGTTTCAAGTCTGGAAGGTTTTGTCAAATCATTTTCGATTTTTCGTCTTTTATTTTTAGTTGAGTAAAAATTGGTTTGTGTTATTATTTTTTTATTTGGAGGATCACTGTTGGTCTTAATAAACTCTGTGCCAGTTGATGCCTTTTTTGATGTCTATTTAATGAAAACTTTGTTGAGAATCCAATTTGACAAATTTCACAATTAAAATTCATTTTATAAAAATTAAAAAAAAAAATATGTTTAAAAGAGCTTAATTGGACTATGACTGGCTAGTTTTAAATAAGTCGGATATTTTTATTTTTATTCTATGCCATGCCTTTTATGATAAAAAAAACCCCTCAAATCATTATTTATAAACTTTTAACTATTAACTTAATAACATGTAATGAGATTACATTGTACAAATTTGAATTTACCGCTCTTATTATGTTATATAACTGATAATAAAATACCGGTTATCACACCGTGCGTACAATCATTGTTGAATTATTTGTTCACGCGCGCATGCGTACAATCATTGCACCATTCCTGTGTTTAGACGCTCCTATACTGGCTGCCTGCACTGCACCAGTATCAGTCGGTACTGACTCAGTACTGCGCCTGTTGTGAATTTCCGATTGATATCTCTACGCCAAGTATATTTTTCTGTGTCATTCCAAATTTGTATTATATACTATTTATTTGAAAAAAGTTTAAAAATATATTTTTTATATCGAAAAATTTGTAATGATTCGCTCTACGGCACAGCGCTTTTTTGGTGCATTATTGTAGCGCCATGGGAAAGTTAATAATATAAACCATATTCATATACGGCCGCCGGCGGGCATATGGTGGTAAACGTGTTAAAGATATATTGTATGTATATACGAAAAACGATTCTGAGAAAGAGACGGTTTGTTATCCTAGGATATTATTTTATATTAAACGAGACATATCACAAATATAAAATAAATTGAATAAAATATACCCAAAAAATTATAACTTTCTGTAATTGAAAAAAATGTTTTACGTATTATTATAATTATTATTACTATTATTAATATTATTCCTATTATTACTATTTTTACTTCTTATTATTATTGTAACATTATTATATACATTATGGTGTTATAAAAACCCACCAATATTTATATTGACATATTTTGTTCATCTCAATACCACTTTACAAACAGTATTTTTGGTACTGCCTTTTGGGGCTAAAATAACCAAACTACTGGCAGAGCTAACTCTAGAACATGCGACATAGAACTGTCCATGTGAAAAACATTCTTCTCTTAAGTCAATCCCTGCCATGCTCAATGATTGTCCTTGAGACTTATTAATAGTCATAGCAAAGCAAACTTTGAGTGGGAATTGTATTCTTTTAAACTCAAAGGGATAATCAGTTGGAATTAACGTTATTCTCGGGATTAAAACTATATCTCCTCTAGCACACCCAGTGATAACTATAGCTTCTATTACATTTTTGTGCAGAGCTTTAACTTGCAATCTAGTTCCATTACACAATTTAGGTGGGTTAAGATTTCTTAGTAACATTATAGGTGCTCCAATTTTAAGGATAAGCTTATGTGATGGAAGACCAGAAGGATTCAGAGTATTAAGAAATTCTAAGGGGTAATGGACAGCATCATTGATTGGATCACAGAATCAAAAGATTTATATTCAACAGCTTTTTCATTAAATGCCTTTAGTAGAATTTCATTGATTTCGGCTGCCTTGTCGTTCTTTGGAGTTAAGATGGCTCGCTCGCACAACCATTCGATGGGTTTCATCTTGATATTTATTATATCTGGGTAAATTCTGGAAGTTAGTTCTGATAAAGAGCTAAAAACTGTACACAAATGTGAGGGAAACGCTAAAGACATATCACAACTTCACAGCATGTGCCGAATACTACAATAATAAGTAAAACACTTGACTAATAAGTTTACGTGTTTATTTACTACCCCCACTACTACTCCTGTTGGGAAAGCCTGTGTGCGTCGTCGATTATTGCGTGTTATTTTAAAATCGAAATTAATAATATAATGTGTTACCGATAAGGTTTTGAGTATCCGAGACATATCTATATATCTGCTCGTCGTTCGGTTTATTTTCGGACTGGTCGGTGTCGGCGGCGGTGACACGGAAGGAGAAATATGGCCGGCCACGTCTAACCACCGCGCTTCGACGGCTGCCGTACCGCGAACCCCTCACCCACCGTTAAAAATTAACTATTTTATGCTCTTTTTACCCTTTAAAATGCGAATTTCGAAAAATCCTTTCTTAGTGCGCCTATACATAGTAATAAGTACATTTACTGAAAATTTCATATCCATAGCTTCAGCATTTCCGGCTAGGCGATGATGAATCACCCAGGACAAGTCTTTTTATATATACAGATTAAAATAATTACCAAAGTAATTAGTAAAAATCGAAATAATGTTAGTTTTTTTTATTTTTATATTATAAAAAACATGATATAATATAGTCATATGAACTAAATAAAATTATTCAATTAATTTATTTGCATAATATAAAATTATATTTGGATATACATTATCCAGGTCTAACAATAGTTCAGATGAATACGATACTGATGAAGAAAAAAAACTATCAAAGAAAAGGCCTGCACGAAAAATGAACTATGCACAAAATTACAAAGTAAGCTGGGAGAAACAGAAGGAATTATGTGGATGGCTTGGTCCTAGTACGAAAGGATCTACTTATTTGAAGTGTAATGCATGTATTAAAGATTGCAAAGGTGGTATAGCTGCTGTCAAAAAACATAGCTACTCGTCTGTACACGAAAGAAATTTATCTACAAAAAAGCACCATCTGTTTATACATTAGTTTCTAAAACTGGTGAAGAGGCAATTAAAAGTGCAGAAATCAGAATAGCCTCATTTATTGCCGAACATAATATTCCTATAAGTGCTACAGACCATCTAGTTGAACTAATAAAAAATATAAAACTAGAACCAGAAGCGTTGAAAAAAATTACTTACCATCGTACTAAGGCAACAGCTTTAATTAATAATGTAGTCGGGGTGACAGGATTTGAAACCGTCATTAATTTGATAAAGACCCACAAATTGTCACTCCTAGTTGATGAGTCTACTGATGTCAGCTCAATGAAACATTTGGCATTTGTTGTTAGAATAAATTATGAATGGAAGGCGAAAGATTATTTTTTACAACTTATTCCACTTCACATCGCTACTGCACAGAGTATGTATGATGCTATAATACATTTTTTTTTATTAAGTACCAAGTACCGCAAATTAAAAATTTGATTGGTTTCGCGTCCGATGGGGCTAACGCAATGATGGGAAACAAAAACTCTCTGAAGACATTACTGGTCAAAGATATTCCTAATATTTTCGTTATGAAATGTATCTGCCATTCTCTGGCACTTTGTTGTAACTATGCATGCCTAAAACTTCCGGATCAAGTAGAAAAATTAGTTAGAAATATTTATAACTTCATGAACCAAAGTTATAAAAGGCAAAAAGAATTTCAAGAATTCCAGAAGTTCCATTACTTGAAACCTCACAAAATGCTGCAGCAGTCACAAACGAGATGGTTGTCGTTGGAAGTAGTGGTTTGTCGAGTGCTGGAACAATATGAAGCATTAAAATCATATTTCAGGCTTCAAGATTTTGAAAACGACACATTGAACCATGATAAGGCTAAGCAAATATATATGGTCAACTAAATAATCCGGTAAATGAGCTTTATTTAGAATTTCTCCATGTTATTCTTCCTGTTATAATTGATTTAAACAAAGAATATCAATCACAGAACCCAAAGTTATTTTTGTTAAATTCTCGAATGGAATCTTCATACAAATTTGTTCTAACATGGTACATTAAATCAGATATAATAAATTCAATTGAAATTTCAAAACTACAATTTCGTAACCCAACTAATTTTTTGCCAACAGATTCTTTATATTTTTGTCCAAAAGTGGCAATAGCGTTTCAAAAAAATATTTTAAGTGACAGTGATAAAAAAATTTTTCAAACCAACTGTTTAGATTTTTATTGTGAATTGCTTAAGCAATTCTATCAACGGTTTCCATTTAACAGAAACGAAGTTCTGGCATTGAAGGAATTAACTTTTCTTGATCCAAGCAATATTTTCAAAGTTCAATCGTTGGGTCCCATTGCAAATTACTTTGGATCATTTGTTAATAATCTTAACAAATTGGACAGAGAATGGCAACTGTTTCAAATTTGTGACTATAAATTATAATTTAAATGATAAAAACATATTAATTATTGATTATTATGTATTTTTTTGGGAAACCAATTTAAAAGTTAAAAGGGGTGATAAAAACTTATTTTTTCCCAAATTGCATAATTTTGTTAAATTGTTATTGAGCCTTCCACATAGTAGTGCATTTGTGGATCGTATATTTAGTGTGATTAACCTAAACATAACCAAAACAAGGAACAGGTTATACACGGAAACTTTAAGTGAATTATTACATAACAAACAATTTATATGCAAAATAACAAATCAGAATTGCTATGATTATGATATATCTGAAAGTTTATTATTGAAGCATAATAATGCTATGTATCGTGTATGACTAAATGTTTAAATCAATATGATAAATATAATAAATGACCTTTTGACTTTTGTATATTAATGTATTATTATAAAATGTGTAATTATTGTATTATTGAGTTATTGGTTTTTATAAAATAACGACGAATAGTTATTTCCTTATCCAGGTTATCCTTTTATGTCTGATATTCTGATTTTTTTTTTATACTTTAAATTAATTAACATTATTCTCTATCACGTCGAGTGTTACTGCTGGGTAGCTACTCCCCTCACGATTCCTCAGTCAACTTGTACATTTTCCGCTCATATGCTTATATTGTAACTACTATTACAGATTGTATATATTCCAATAAATGTTAAAAAAAAAATAGGTTCCTTCACGGGGTCGCAATAGCTAGGGGTGATCGGGGGATGGTCGTTTTTTCGCCAAAAAATTTTTCGGAAAACATTTTTTTTACGGAAATTTTGATCCCTAGATATACACTCGTATGCCGTTGGATCGTGATTTTAAAATTTCGACAAAATGTATTAAGTCAACCCTTTATCGACTTGATATTAACGCAGCACGCTACTAGTACCCTGAGCTACCCCCTTCCCAAATTTGGAGAACGTGATGCCGATATCACGGCTAGGGCATTCTTATTGTGGATTTTGTGTACACGGGACCTACTCGGTAAAATAATCTATATCACACGGACGTCATGCAAATTTTACTATAATTAATTAATTAAATATCGAATAATTGAGCGATTGACTTGAAACCTGCACCATCAGATTGCACACATACCCGACTACCATACCTGCTAATTGTATGCAAAAATACTAAAAACCAGAGTCACTGAGCTGACGACTGGAGTCTGGCAGATCTCCCCGCAATCCACTTATCCACCACTTTTCTTATTATTTCAGTTAATCTTCAACCGGTTGAGAAAGTCTATGAGGAAGACAATACACCACTGATCACGCATATATTAATCAATTGCCCTTTTTGCAAGGATAGTTTTATATATGAGATGGGTTTAATGTATCATATGCTGCGCAATCATTTTTCACCCAACAATGATTGCAAAAAATATATAGCAATAAATGAAGTACACATATTTTACATAAAATAATATTTTTATTGAGTCATTTTTTTTTTATACTTTTTTTTTTTTTTACAGGCAATGCTTATGATGATTGCAACAGCTATTGCAACACATTTTAAAGAAAACAAATTATTTACTACAGAATCATTGTTATATTATTTAAATTCGTATGGTCGTATGGATGCCGAATAGATGGCATTCAACAAGTGAATTTAATTCTACAAACTAGTGCAAATGCAATACAATATTTTCTTAATAACAACACAACAATTCAAATGACAAGGTACACTGAAATTAATAAAATTATCCAGTTTATTGGTGAGGGAGTCGATGCAAACAAAGATATTGTATTAGGTGACACTAAAAATTTAAAAATTATAGCTGAAAAATATGTAGAGTTAAAATATAATAAAAAAATTGCAAAAAAAAATATTGCAAAAAAAATCAAAGATTCAATCAAAATATTACAAGGAAAATCAGTCATATGCAACTCTAAATTTATTTTATCCATAAAAACAAAGCTACCGGCTCCAGAAAAAATATTATTACTCGACCCTCCTTTTCAAAATTTTTTTAATAAACAATTGATGCATCAGAACAAACCACCACAATCCTACATAAATGACCGGCTCCCACATCTGGAGGACATAAATGATCTAGATAATTTGATGTCAACTATAATAATGTACAATATGTATCAAGCAATTGATGAGTAAGTTAAATTATACTTAAAACATACTTATAAAGAGATATTTCAATTATGATCTTTTTTTTCAGTTACCAGGGACATGATCTCCAAAAAATCGTGGATCTGAAAATTGAATTAATAAAATTAAACATTATTATTAGATATATTGATATATTAAATGTACAAACAGATGGAATCATAAGTCCAGATGGATTTCAAATAATAAATAACAGACAATTTATCAACAGAAATTGTATTTGTACAATCGACTTGGAATTTAAAAAATTCATAAATGAAACAGAACACTTTTGGATGCACCCATATTTTGAACTAAAAAATAATGTGTAAGTTTAACTATACATATTACTCCAATAATTAAAATAAATTATTTACAATATAAATGTATACAAAATAGGTACATGGTCGAACAATATGATTCGAATGTAATTTCTTTGGATTCGGAGAGAATCGTGAAGTTTGAGATTCCACCCACACCAGCATTGCATGAGGTTAATTACAACGAATTGTTGGTGGTCACCTGTTTAAAAACATATTTTAGCAATGCTGTCAAATCTTCTAAACATTCAGTATGTAATAATGTTCTGAAAACACCTAATAATAATTTTAATTATTTTTTTTTATTCCAGCTAAACAACATATATAAACATATTGAAATTATCATGATTTTAACAAAATTTCAATTTATCAACAAAAAATATCTAAAAATTACACTAAACAATCTAATACAAAAACAGTATATAGTTGAATATTCTAAATAAAATTATACACTTTACAAACAAGCCGAAAATGAAAAAATTAAGTTGTTAATTTCAAAATTTCATCATATTAAAATAATTAATTATATACTAAACGTAACAAAAGAAAAATACTTGACTACAGCACTAAAATATGAGGTAATGTTTATTTATTGGGTTTTAATATTGTTCAAAAATTTAAATAATATTTTGTATTAAGAAACCTGTAATTTTGTATCATATTTCAGCTATCCACCAGTGTATACGAATATACAAAAAGACCACGCATACCTGAAACACAAGAAAACAATCTTATGGACAACATTCAACAAAAAGTTGTATTTATAAAAAAAATGTTAAATTCAATAACTGAAAGTCAACAAACAACAATCAAAACAATACACAATACATACACAACAAAATTAAAAACTTATAAACAATTATTGAACACAATATTAAAAAGTTTATCCAAAACTCCCATTGACAATTCATTTACAACCGATGAACTATTACAGAATAATTCAAATTTACAACTTTCTTTAGAACCCATGACAAGAACCATTCCATCCACACCAACATACCACCAATCACAGAAGTCACACAAACAATTTTATACCCAACGTTCAGAACTACAAGATTATATAGATAAGTACTATAAGTAAAATTGTTTAAAAATAATGTATGATAATAATGATATTTACCTTAACTGTGGTCGAATGTTGCAACACACAATTATAACATAATGTAACCGCGGTATATCTTTTTGTTTTTATATCCGTGGCGTTCATCAAGCAGCTGTTTACCTAACCTAAATATTATAGGAGCAACATTTTTCCTTTATATTGTTTTCAGTTTTTCACCTTTCTTGTTTGTCGTAATTATATTAATTTATATTAATTGTACTCTATTGCATTTTATTTATTTTTTTATTGATCGATTTCTAGCTTCGGTGGCGACGAGCCCGGTGTGTACTCGTTGCGGTCAAAAACAAAAATTACGTAGGTACTAGTTGCGGTCACCCCTCAAGAATGTTACATACTAGTTGCGGTCACTCAAATAATAATAACTAAGTATACTAAATAATTCTATAATAGTAGTTAATTTCCTAATGAAATCGGACATCGGACAGTTGCAAACCGCAACTGTTATATCTGTTAATCTAAAAAATCGTCATGACCGCAACTAGTATGCAGCCTTGCCGATACCGTTTACGTAAAATTCCGACCCCCGCACCTGCAGTTCACTTCCCCGCCCTAAACTACCTTAAATATTGGTTTGCACAGATCAGGAAAAATGTCAAAATTATCACAGCATCTAGTTCTATACGATGGGAAGGATAAACCACAAGATACCTTTGGCCAAAGTATGTGTCAAAATATACTTTGAGTCAGAGGTGCCTAGGGTATCACCTATGGGCAATACTCGGCAGCTCTGACTTATATATATATATATATAATATAGTTGTTTCTTTTTTTTTTTATGAATAGGCGTGTAGGTATTGAGTGTCTTGGCCGAACAGTCGCAGGAACGATTTATATTTATTTATAGTTATACGAATAATCACGTAATACGTTTTTCAACTTTTTGCTTCTCCGATTACGGGTGAAATAATGGTCGTACGTACTTTGACCATAGACCCTTTTTGAATCCTCGTACACTAAAAAACTATGATCTTGAGTTTTGTAGTGATCGATCAAAAACCAAAAATCCAAAATACACGTATTTACGTAATTTTTTAAGTACAAAAAATACTCGAAAAATCATAACTCCCGAACCAAAAGCTGAATAACCTCGATCTCGGTACCCATCAATACGGCGAAATGTCTTCTATAACATCCTACTACAAAAACGGCTCGCCGTGCCCATAATCTAGAGTGTTCTTGCCGAAAACCATGAAAAAATGCAAATATGAACTTTTGAAACCCCAAAAGACGGAGAAAAACGGCTTCTATGGTCTCGACACAAGACGTCGAATTTGATCACAGACCTTCAAACTAGACAAATCTTGAGTTTCAGAAAATTGATAATATTTTAAATATTTTTTAATAAAATTAACTTCAACTATAAACTCACTGTTTATTTTATTATGATTGCTTCTAACAGTAATTCTAGAAAGATGATGTGTAAAGTGGTGCAAATGTATATTTTCTTGCAAATTATAAAATGTTGAGTTCTAAGTGGGTATAATACTATAATATTACATATAAATAATAATGTTTATTTTAGTAACAGTAATAAATCTGTAGGAGGGATACATTAAATATTTTCCATTTTGTTCTACATTTGTGGCATTATAACTCAATATTTGTGTGATATTAAAAATAAAATTTATAATCTCTGTATAAGTTATACTAGGTACTATTATTATAGGTACATTAGTCACATTTTACTATATAATATATTATATTTATACTAAAAATAAATAACTATGTACCTACCTACGTATAATTATATAATTCTTAAACACTATACAACACACAAAAGGTTAATGACAATTACTAATTTATATTTATTAAAGCGTTTGTCGTCAATAATTATTAAATCATACGCGAATATTGATTACGTATATACATGACGTATATACGGTCGGTCGCCGCCCGCCGGCGTCATTACTTATTTATAAAGGCTATTGCTGTGAAGACTACGAACCGATTTAAGGTGAAAACCGCATATAAACGGTTTTTAAAAGACGTTAAATAAGCGGTTCAGTCATAAACAGCGTCTTAAAAGCCAAAACAGTTGAAGAAAACGAAACAAATCGGAACAAAAGTCCGACGACCGACTGGCCGGCGGTACTTTTTGCCATTGACATTGCGACCACTACGAATGACATACAAATGTAAACCACATACCCGCAGCTTCAACAGATCATAAGCTAGGCGAATAAAATATAAAGGAAGCAAAAAGGGCTCAACAATCGTCAAAAATGGCTAAAAAATAAAAAAATAAGATCATTTTTCGAAATTGGCCAAATGATAATGAAGAGTTGATAACGCGCAGTCAAAATTCGACAGTGTGGCGAGATAAGCAGGCAATTGTTTGGACAATAAATTAGGTATTGCACTGTATATTCCTAAAATAGTGAAAACAATAAATAATCAATGAAAAATAAGACAAATATTATAAATAGCCAACATTAAGTAAACATACAATATTTTATACAACATTTTCCGATTATCCCATGTTGGAGATTATATTATATTTTCAATTCCTACTTGGCAATTGACATATTTACTCTTCCGCTTAAATTATTTCTAGTTTTCTTGTTTTCTTGTCAAATTTAATAAACATTTAAAATGAAACACGGTGAATTTTACTACAAAGCTAACGGCTCTCAAAACGGTGTTCAGTAAGTTAATATTTTCATTTAAAATAATATGGTATAGAATTAATTGAATGATGGTAATTTATTATTTATTAATGATTTAGTTATTACATCTGCTCCAGTCCAAATGTGTCTTGCAAAGCCACGTTAAAAAGAAAAATAGATGGAACATTTGTATTAGGTCGGAACACTCACACTCATGATCCAAATCCAAATAATAAGTCCGAAATATCCAACATCCGTAAAAAACTAATTGAGAGAGCTGTAAATGAAACCACTCTTTTAAGGATAATTTACGACCAAGAAGCCATCAGGTATGTTAATAAATTTTCAATTATTAAATCTAATAATTTTCATTAACTAATAATCATTTATTGTAATTCAATACAATTTAAGAGACCATAATATTGAAAACACTTTTTACAATCCTCTTACTCTATGGTTTCTAGTGACTAATATAGTAATATAGAGTTATTAGAAGGCCGTGCAACACCAACAAATAGACACCCACCCACAGACCAAAGTGTGTCCTAGAGAGTTTAATCCATAGATTCCCTAAAAATTTAAACGTTCCTTTCATAACTAGTTATACAATAATTTTCTGATCCAGCTATACATATTATACAGAATATATCCTACTCTCTGCAAGGTTTGCTTTTTTATAAGTAAAATTAGTATAAATAATTTAAATTTGAATATCAAAAACACAACTCATTGCTGCCCTCCCACCCCAAGTTGTGGCAACCCATACAGTGGCATTACTTGAGACCATAGATATGAAGCCACTGAATTGGTTATTAATACTATATTATAATTTTAATATTTTCTTTTTAAATCTGATTCTATACTATTACTCTACTATCCGACTGGCTAGTTTAAAATGAATCTATCTATCGTATCGTTTCCGCTTTGCTTCAGTGAAAACTTTTTCAATCTCTGTTTATTTTTGCTTATTCTAAAATTTAATTTGTGTCTGTCAAAAATATAGAAAGTACTTTTAGCTGATAGATGCATTACTCTGTGTATCCGTGTACTATCATTTGATAAATTAACAACAACAATAAGATATAGGTAATGACAGGTCGCCTGAAAAATTTAATAATTTAATGGTGTCCTAGGTGTTTTAAATGCAAAGTAACATTAATATCACTACACAAAATACATGAATTATTTTAGGTTTAAAAATTGTTATTAATCATATTATTAATACAATTATTTTGTAATAAACTAGATCAGAACAAAAGACTAATACAAACATACCTCTATGTATACCTCTATGTACTACTCTTTACAACTATATTTTATTCAATTTGATATAATTAAACACACAGTTCTACCAATAATTAATTTATTATTTTAAAACAACTTTTAAGTACATGTATCTAGTTTATACTTTATAATGTTATAACATGTTTAACCAAAAGTTCAACTTTTTTATTCATTTGCTAGTGATCCAAATGGAGCTACTATGTATCCCTGGCCAACTGCTGAGGTGTCAATGAGATTGGCTAGACGCATAGATAATATAAGAATGGATAGGACATAAGAACTTATCACATGAAAATTTAGTGATACTATTTTTAAGGTTATATAAGGCAAATATTGATATGATAATTGATAAATTATAATAAATAAAATTTATATAATTTCATTTTGTTAAAATATTATTTTCCAATTTCCATTTTCCAGGCACCACCTGTACCACCTGCACAACAATCAAAATACAAACTGACAAATATCTAAATATAACTGACTATCATGTTATTGTTATTATTATTTAATAAAATAGTTTTGCACATAACCTTAAAAAGCCTCATATCGTCTTTCTCTCTTTACGTTCTCTCTTCCCCAAAAAAGCACACGGCCTCATATGGAACTGGTATAGGCATGTCCTATCCATTCTTATATTATCTATGGCTAGACGTAAAAATATTCCAGCATTGCCTTCAACATTACTGGCACTTGGAGAAATATTAGATGCTCAGCACAATTTAGTTCAATGTAATGACCATCAATTTTACCAGGGGTGCATAGTCGATGACTTTGGAAAGTGCCATGTCATGTTTGCTTGTCCAGAAGTTGTTAACAAAGTTGTATTAAATGGGAGTACAGAGTTGCATGCTGACGCGACCTTTAAGGTTGTCCCATCTATGCCAAAGTGCCGACAGTTATTTATAATACATATGATTTTACAAAATCACGTAAGAATATTTTAAATCAACTTAACTTAGATTGTCATGTCTTAAAGTACAGGCCCTATATTATTAATATTAATGTTTGACGGGTTTACAATTTTTAGTAAATCCCAATTTTCTATGTCTTAATGGAGAGCAAAACACAGGAGGCTTACCAAAAAGTTATAAATCATTTTAAAACCATTTTTCCAAACATTCAACCGTCAGTCATAATGACTGATTTTGAAATTGGATTGAAAAATGCATTTTCAAATTTGTATCCCAATGCTACTTTACTTTCGTGTTGGTTCCATTTTGTACAGGTATAAGTACATATTTATTAAAATTAATATACCTAAAATTACAACTATTTATTTTTATTTATTAATTAGAGCTTATGGAAAAATATTAAAAGATTAAGGTACACAGAATACATAAAAAACAACGAGACTGCCAAAATGTGTATTAAAATGGTTATGGTAATTGCATTGCTTCCCATAAATGAAATAGAATTGGGATTTCAAGATATTACAAACCATGCTAGATTAAATAATGTTGACCTGACAAGATTTTTCAACTATTTTACCAAGTAAGTATATTATGGTAATGACTAAATATATAGTTTGAATAATTTAATACACTTTTATTTTGTCTTAGTCATTGGCTGATTCGAACTGGACCAAACTCATTTTCTGTATACAATCAACCTAGACGCATAAACAATAATATAGAAAGTTTTCACGGAAGGATGAAAGATAAACTTCAAGTGTGTCATCCAAATTTATGGAAAATGCTAGGTTAATAATTTAATATTTTTTTAAGTGTTCCCAGTCTATATTTCTAAAAGTATTGTTTGGTTTTTTTTTTAGAAGGCATTATATAAAGCAAATATCTTTCATACAGTTTTTTTTTAGAATTTGTATACTATTTTATATAAAAAACTGATAATTTTTATGTTTCAATAATTTACTTTAAATTTTAAAAAAGAAACTTTATAATTTATTATGGATTTATTATCTAATCTTAAGGTCATCTGAGTGATTGTAGTTAAGTCCAACACATAGTAATCAATCAACTAACCATGGGTATGCAAGTAACAAGATCCACAAAATATAAATATATACTTAACTCAAAGCGTATACAGATGGCTACTGACAAACTGTCCCTAAGACTTATTACCAGGAAAGAATTTTTAGTTCAATGCTCACATGTTGTTGATGGTTATCTCTTAAGAGAAGGTAATTGGGCTAGATTTGTAGACATTATTGGTGAGTTAAACTAGGTATACTTTACACTTGAATAATTTGTTAATATTTTAAATATGATTGTACATACATTTTTAGATAACATTAGTGAAGATGATCCACCCGTTGAGCAATTGCCTAATCTTGGTAATTTTATACAATACATTTTAGTTATAATATGTAATTATTAAGAAAAAGATTTTGTTGGAAGATTAATTTCCAAGGGAATAAGGGATAGTAATTTAATGCAAATGTGGTCGTTTTAAACCTAAGGCTACAAATTTAAGAAAAAATCCCACACAAGTTTTTCTTACTGGAATTTAAAAAAAAGTTTCATTTAGCCACACTAATTAGTAATTTATTATGAGCGTTTAAAATATAAACGCCGGCAAAACTTGTCAAGGCCTCAAAAATATGCAAACTATAAATAAATATGTAAAAAGTTAGGTATTTTTTTAACTCTGAAGTTATAATATAAAAACCAACCATTAATTTACCAACTTGAGCTAAGTTATTTTTTCATATAATTTAATTGTAGATATATTAAAATAATTTAAAAAAACATAATTTCAACTTGTCAATATCTTTTCTTCTTATCAACTGTTTGAACATTTTTATATATAATTTAAAACAATACTAAAATTGCATTTGTTTGAAAAAATATTCATTTTTCCTGTTAATTGTCCGCTTGATTTTTAGTTTTATTAAACGGCAACCACAAGTCACAACCGCTTATTTTAACCTAATATTCTAAATTTGATTGCAATATAGGCTTATTTTAAACCAATAATTTAAGGGATATAAGTACCTTTTTAAAGTTTGGATGAGCAAAGTGGAGATTAAGTAAAAGTCCCTTTAATAATTGCACTGCATATCCTTATATCTGCAAAACTATTGGTCTTATAATCAGGGATGGGCAAGATACTATAGATACTTGGATTTGGAGTACCGAGATACTAGATACTCGATACTTCATATAATTGTATCGAAATACTGCCCAACCCTGCTTATAATGCAAATGTAAATTCATAAGTTCATAACCTTTTAAGCTGTAGTATAATGACATTATACGTAATGATAATAAATTATATACATACCACAATTTGTATAATATGGATTTGGTACTCTGTTTTCATATGTCACATAATCTAATACCTACTCTTTGGTGTAATGTAATTTTAATATAAAAAATAATAATAAATTAATAATTCAAATTATTCAAGCACCAGATTTGGATAGCATAGAATATATGTGACTATGATCATTAAGACCCCTTGAAATAGCCAAAATTGTATTTAAAAAACACCTTTTGACCGTAATAAAATAACCTAAAAAATGATATAAAAATAAATGAAATAAATTTCACCTTTTAATATTTGTTGAATTAATAAATTAAGTACTTGAAATTAAATCTTCTAGAATCTAGAGTAAAGACCATCCAAAATATAAAAAAAAACTTACCAAATTGTACACTTGCATATATTGTTTTATTTTTCTAATTTATATGTTTATTATTGATAACATTTTAGTTTTATTTGAAGAACCTGAGGTATTAGATATTGGTCCAGTTGTTAATGTTCCCATTGCCGAAGTCCTAGAAGGTGTGTCACTCTACATAAATATCACTGTGTGCCTATAACTCATAAATTCATAATATTTAGAAATTTAACTAAAATTAATTTGCTTGATCTATTATTTAAAAAAAATACAGATGAACAAGAACTTGAGATTGTAGAAAATTCAATTGTTGAACATGTAAACATTGTAAACGCTCCAAATCAGGACAATAGTGAAGGTGTGTAGTCAAAACAAACATATTGAGAATAATTTATGAATGCATTAATGCATACCTATTACCTACCTAATGTGATGAAATCAAGTTACCTAAAATAACTCTTTAACATGATGAATTATTTATAAAAACTAACTATTTAGTATTTTCATCATTTAATTTAACTTATGACTTAAAATACCTAGTTTAAAAACATTAAATCGCCCATTCTTGTTATTTTTTTTTTTGTAAATAATAATAAAATGTCTTGAAATAAATTTAGCTGACAAAATATATCCAGAAAAAATAGACTAACTTATATTAATTTATAATCTTTTGTAGATGAAAATGACTTTATTGTACCAGAAGATTTGGAAATACGAATTTGGGAAAATATTCATGGACCCTTTGAAGAAGCAGAAGAAATTCCATTTGTTCAAGTGCCTGAGAACATAGAACAATATCGTGTAACACCCAACGAAAATCTCTGTGTTATATGTTTTGAGAGTTTAGCAACTCATGCACCTGTACCCTGTGGCCATAAGGTCATGTGTGAAAATTGTGCATCTCAACTTGGAAGACAGCGTTGTCCTCTGTGTAAAAGATTTTCTCTTAATAATTAGAATATATTAAATGATTAACAGTTAATTGCTTTTGTTCAAATCATATACAAATTATTTTAAAAAATATACAGATATACGGATTAGTTATAAAATGTTGTTGCAAAAAATGAATAATATAATTTTTAAGTATTATAAACATAATTATATAATGTTACACTTGTTGTATAATATACAATTTAATATACAAAAGTTTTATAATTATACATTTTTAAAATAATTGTATATCCAAATAATTTTGTTTAGTGTGGTAAATGGCGAAACATGGTGTAACACACAGACCGACATCACATTCTTGACACATATACATTGTATCCTTTCTTTTGTTGTTTCTGGTACAAACTATGCATTTTCTCCTTTGTACTTTTCCTGACTCTAATTTTTTTACATCTGATGGAAAATGCCGAGCTGATAGTCGAAATGGTTGATCTTTTGTACATGGTCTTCCTCTGGGGCTTACTGTATTTCCACCATATTTTTCTAATAGTTGTCTAATTACTTCAAGTTGGAAATTTGCAACTGGCATATTCTGTCCAGTGACTGTTTTAAAAGCTGAGAATGCATTTAAAATGCTTAAATCAATGAGATGAAAAAATATTTTTTTGTACCATTTGCTGGTCTTCCTAACACATTCTACTGAACTTAGTAGCATATCCGTCTTATCAATGCTACCCATACATTGATTTTAATTAATTACACAAATTGGTTTTTTTACAAGATTACCTTTACGGTCGAACTTGCCAGAGTCATCTAGTTTACTATAAAACTTGGTAGATAACATAAATACCTCTCTTCTGTCAACCTATTTCAAAACCATAATACTTTTTGTATGAGCACTTTGTACATCTCCAACAGCTAATTTATTTTTTAATTCAGGCATTCCTCGTCTGTTTTTTCTTACTGTTCCTGTTATTATGTTTTTTTTTTTTTGTATAAATACTGAGCTAATATTGGGGAAGTATACCAATTATCAGTATACAAGTTGTACCCTTTGTTTAAGTATGATGCAATAAGAGTTTTTACAACAGCTCCTGATATGCCAATATTTGCATCATATGGAAGTAATCTTGTTTCAGCTCCAGTAGCTCATATAATGAAATCAAGGATGAAGTCAGTTTCAACATCACAGAGGACAAATAATTTTATTCCAAAACGATGCCTCTTTGTTTTTATAAATTGCTTAAAGCTTAGTCTACCTTTCCAGAGGACTAAGCTTTCATCAATCACTATATTTTGAAAAGGCACCATTCCAGCCTTAAAAATTGTGCGAATTTCATCTAATACAACATCTAATTTGAATAGACGGTTTCCTTTTTCTTGATTCTCATTGTTACAGAAATGAAGCATTTGATGTAGTAACAAGTATCTGTTTCTAGACATTATTTGTCTGAAAATTGGTGAGCTCAGTAATGGGTCAGTAGACCAGTAGTCTTTCATATCGAGTTTTTTATTTCTTGACATCAATATAATAGTTGCTAAAAATGTATACATCTCACCAACATTTGTATCCTTCCAAGCATTCACCCTAGACTGATGTGAGATTTCATTAGATTGTATATATTGTTCAGCATACCTATTAGTCTCAAATACAACTTTGCCAAGTAAAAATTCAGAAACAAATGCTTCAAAAAACTCTAGTTTACTTGAGTTGCTATTCAAACAAAATTCATGAGTTTGAACTCCACACTAAAAAAAAAAAGACATAACAATTGTAAGTTATGTGATCTAGTTATAATAGATTAGTTCTTTATCATACATAATTCAACAGGCTAAAAGTATTTACCTTGGATGAATCAAAATAATGTTCTTTTGGCCTAAAGTTTCCTTTAGTTTTCCATTTAAAATTTGGTGTCTGTAATGGTACTTTTTTTACTCGCCTAACTGGTGCTATTTTACTTCGGACTATTGGAGAATGATCAGGAGACGGCAAATCTGTAACCTCCAGCTCAGTCACCTCAATATCTGTTAAACATTTTTTATGTATAAATACATGATTCAAAATAAAACACATGTAAATACATAACAGTGTTTTTACATCAACCAACTAATATATCAAATTATATGGTAATACATAAAAACTATGTATATATACAATATATAACATACATACCATCATTATAATCATTATGATCAATATCAAAATTTATATCATCTATAAATTCATCTTCTGATTCTTCATTTGCAATAAGTTCATCTAAGTGGAATAATATGTCCTCATCTGATATCATTTTCAGTTGATTATTCTTCAAATATTATAAACAACTCACTAATGTCATATATTATAAACACAATATATTATACGTGAGTCAGTGAAACTATTACGAAATACAAAGGGATCGAATAAAAAGTACTATATTAATTACTATAATATAACCGTTCACCTCAACTCTCAAACAAACATAAACATTAGAAAAATATAACGTTATTATGAAAAATTGATAAACAACACATTTTGGTTATCACTGAAAAGACAAAATAATTAATTCACTTATAACTTCATTGCTATTTATCCGATATTGTTTTACTAAACGTCTTTGGATTCGTCTTTGAATTTGCAATCTATTGGTATACATTTAAGTATTGATAACAGCAGAAAATGATTTTAACAAGCAAAGACGGATATATGCGTCCATGGCACTTGACGGTTGTTGTATGGTGGACGCATATATGCGTCTATGGCACTCAAAGGGTTAATAACCTATATATAATATACGTTTTTAGTACGACAATACATAACAAATATATAGGTACTTGTTTCCCTAATTGTTTTTTTCTTATTTTTAAAATAATTCAACGAAAAATGCTTAGGTATATGTAATAAGTTCCATGAGTCATGACGTTCACTATTCAGTGAAACCTCCTCTAAAGAAAACCTCCTAAAAGTGGACGTTTTTTTGGGAACGGGGACATTTTCACTAATTTTAATCATTTATAGATAATGGATTCAATGACTTTAAAGATTCAACTTGGTGGCTTTAAAGTATAAAAGTGTTTTTTTTTGTAGACAACGCAGCTGCAGCTCCTCATTCCCAAAAATTTGACGACTGAGGGTGTCCACAATTCAGACGTTTCACTGTATACTAATTTATACATTTTTAAGGTAGGAATATCAAATAATTAACATTAAAATACAGTAAAATAGATTTAGGTACATACCGAAAAAATACGTTTTTCCAACAAAATATGGTTCCATTAAAATGCTTTCCAAATTATTATTTTTCAAACAAAATACGGTTTTGACCAAATACGGTTCCGTCAGATTGTGGTTACGACAAAATATTTTTCCGACAAAATACGGTTCCGAAGAAATTCGATACCGATAAAATACGTTTCTGACAAAATATTTTCCGAAAAAATAAATTCCAACAAAATAAGTTTCCGACAAAATTCGATTCCAAAAAAAAAAAGTGGGTGTCGCTCTGCTGTACAGTAGGTTACAAGTGGGTCATTGTATAATGGATGGTATTAAATTTGAATTCAATGATATAATATCATTGTATAAGAAAAACGATTCTGAGCGGAGACGGTATGTCCTTCTAGGTAAAAGACATATTATATACATATCTATGGTATTAAAAAAAATTGACCTATAATGAATTCCAAATTAATCATATCACAATATCCATTAGGTACTTATAACGCGTTATACACCAACAACAAACCCTGATACTATCATAGATATATATAGTAGATTACTTAAGAAATTTCAAGTACCCACGAATAATATTATACAATCACAACAAAATAACTAAAATCGTAATTCTTGGTTTAAATATGAAATTTTGTCTAAACTTGAAATTAAAATGTCTGTAAAAAATAAGTGTGTTTATATATTTTTTAGATTTTTTGGTTACAGTATGAATTATTTAAGAGAATCTTTGTTTTAAATTTTCAACTCTTAGTTATAAAAACTGAACATTTTATAATTTTTTAATTCCAACGATTGATTATTTTCGAGATTTTGATAAATTTTGTCAAAATTCCAACTTTAAATGCTTATAAAAAAAAATCGTGCCTATGTATTTTTAATATTTTTCAACTGATATTGTAACAATATATCAGGAGCCTTGTATTAAATTTTTACACTTTTTGGCCCAACAGATAAAACTTTATTGATATTTATAGAAAAAAAAACTAAAAAAAATTGAAAGCTGTAAATGTCCATAAACAGCTCAAAAAGAGTCAAAATATTTTCAAAATTGTATGGTGTATAGGAAATGCTAATATAAACATTCAGTGAAATTTTCATGTATCTACAGTTATTCGTTTTTGAATTACAACAAAATAAGGAAATCGCTACATGAGAAATCGAGTGAAAATCCAATGTTGTAAAAATTTGAATTTCAAACGCTCATAAAAATTTAATTTGACTGTCCGGTAGAGATTTTTTTATTGATAAAGGTAGATAATCTTATAAGGAATCTTGTGTTTCATTTTCAAATCTTAGATTTAAAAAGAAAAATTTTTACGAATTCTTAACTCAAAATAATTTGCTAATTTTCGTGATTTTTCCATATTTTGTCAATTTTTGAACTTTAAATGCTTATAAAAAAAAATTGTGACTAAGGATTTTTAATATTTTTCATCTGCCTTTGAAACAACATATTAGGAGCCTTCTATTAAATTTTCAAGCTTTCGCAACCAACAAATAAAATTTTATTGATATTTCTAGAAAAAAAACTAAAAAAAAATGAAAAATGAAAATGTCCCTAAACAGTTCAAAATAAATCAAAATATTTTGAAAATGTTATCGTGTATAGAAAATGCAAATATAAACAACCAGTGAAAATTTCATGTATCTACGGTCATTTGTTTTAAAGTTACACCAATAACCAAATTCGATTTTTTGGAAAATCGATTTTGCGTAAAAATTCCCGTTTTTCCTTAATTTTTATGTTGTTTTTTCCCGGCGCTTGTGAAAACTACTGGAAAATGTTTACTTTTGACCCCCCAAAGTACCAACTAGATTCACTTTCCTATCAGAAAAGGTACTATTGAAGAAAATCGAAGCACTTTTACTGTCCCAAAACGTGATGACAGACACAAAAATATAAATAAAAATATAAAAATATAAAAAAAAACATACATCATTGTAAAACCAATACATTCATCGCTCCGCTCAGAATCTAAAAACAATGACAATAGACGGATATTTGAACCAGATCACAGTTATACATGAAAAAGACAATCAAATTAACTATACAATATGATCACGTTAAGACGCACGGTTGTTTGCGGAAGAACGATATTACGACCTCATTTGATGCAACAATAATATTATTATAATGACAAAAACCCGGGATAGTACGGCGGCGACGAGTATAAAATTACAATTATTATTATATAATTCACACTTGTTTTTGATAATAGTCGACAATAGTGTTGGAAAATGTGCAACGGAGTTGGTGCCGGCCTTCAAGAAATCGAAGATGTGTTTATGGACAGGTACCTGTCAACTCGACGTTGCTGTATGTCCGATCCAATAATGTAAGTTATAAAACATTGTGTATTTAATACAATAAAAGCGTAGTAAAAAAATAATTAATAGACTATATTAATATAGTACCTACTTAATAAATGTAATATACCTGACCGTGTATAACAATATTACAATAATGTATTATTTACGTTTGAATTCATTAGAACAATGCCGTGACAGACATCGCTCCCAAACCGGTCGACATCTATCTGCATAAGTGCATAACTGTAAGTTGAAAACGTCTAAATTAATTATTATAAATTAAATTAATAATAATATTTATCTAATAAATTAATTTTCTTTAGCATTCTGCAAGAATGAACGGTACAGTTTGAAAACTTAACAAAGTCATCTGGTGGATGTCAATACGTTGGTGAGCAGCCGTCGCACATCGGTCTGATGTACCTACGGAAAGTTATTATTGGACCGGTCATAATATTACGTTGAGAAGTTATCTGTTCATGAGCACATTTTCAGATTTTTAGGCCAATTCCGTTGACATTTTTTAATCATTCCTCGTTTTTTTATTAATATGTAACAGCATTTTAGGGGCTAAGTATTGTCATTCCCACTAGCTTACAGGACTTTATCATACATACAGCCGACACACCTACATTTTTGTATATTCTGGTCCACCCCATGATCACGTCACCGTTCATCAGATTGCCCAGTTTGAAAGTCGCCAACAATTTCATAAATCGTGACATAGCGCTGGGCCGGCATAATTTTGTCCGGATCAATTGACATCCCAATTATTCGAAGCTAATAATATAGGTGTACTTAATATAATAAAATATTAAACCCATTATACCCAATTATTACATTGCAGTTATTACGATTAAGTAGAAATAATATTACAAACCAATTTTCACATCAGTGCCCAACATGGCCATGTATCTTTTAATGCCTATTTTTCATTAGCAGTACAAATCTGAAATTGAAGTTCCTCCAACCACGATTTACAGTTATTTGTCTTCAATGTTTTCATCCATGTTATCAACATATTTTGTATGTCTAATTCATCAATGTCTGATACAAACCTTGCTTATAATAATGTATCATTTCAGTTACCCGTCCGGTATTAGTCTATAAGTACACATTAACATAAATACAGTTTATATATACACATCACATTCATACCGCGTAGCTCGTCGGTATTCGCGAGGCGATGTGAGTTATTCACACCACTTTACACACCATACATAGTTCACAGGAGTCGGGCTAATAATAATATCACAATGACATGATGACTGATGATTGATGAGGGATGCTACCTACAACCTATCTATTTACAAACGTATAGAACCCTTTAATTATATTTAAAATGTATTATACATCTATACTTATACTTAAATACCATATCATCACATCACTCATTGGTTCATTATTGTTATCTATAATAATTAATAGGCTTCTTCAGTGCAACCTATTTGCGCCCATCACACCTTTTTAGGTTCCGTTCGGTAAAACGGATGCCTATTACTAAGGCTCCGCTGTTCGTCCGTCCGTCCTTCTGTCACTAGGCTGTATCTCATGAACCATGAAAATTAGAAAGTTGAAATTTACACAGATTATGTATTTCCGTGGATTCTATAACAACAAATACTAAAAATCCTTTTTTTTTTTTTCGATTTAATCAAGGGACGGAGGAGGAATCGAGTTAGCATTTCTTCTCCTCAATACTAAAAATCCTAGAATATATAATATAAACAGTGTTGCCAACATAGGTGATGATGGTACGGAACTTTTCGTGCGCGAGTCGGACTCCCACTTGGCCGGTTTTTTATAACCCATTTGCGCTTGAAATATTTTTAATAAAAATTCGTTAAAACGATGCAACGTTGCCAAACTGTATTCTGGATATAATGCAATAAGACTTATTACCTTGTACCTAACTAGTAACTTACTATTGTACATATTATTTACCAGTTTTAGCTATTTTTAATTTTTACGTTACAATGTTATCGATATTATATTATTATCGAATATCGATCCATTTTATATTAACTGCACTTCAAGACGACTCTCACTTTTCTCTGTTCATGCGTTGTCCTTACAAATCCTTAACTAGAGTATTATACTTGAGTTAAGAGTGTATAAAAATTGATTTTAAAATAATAAATACTACTAAAAATCGTGAATGTTTAATTTTTCGTAACTCTAAATTTCACTTTACTAGAAATTTGGCTACGGAAAATATAAGTTGGCGTTGCGTTAAAAAAAATTATAGTGCGTATGTAAAACCGAATTATTCAAAATCAACACTAATCGATATCAAAGACAGCCATGAACATGAACCAAATACTATTGAAGATTTAAACTTGCTGGAAGTTAGAGGTAAGTGCAAAAGGAAAGAATGCGAGGATTTTAATCTACAGCCAAATAATAAAATACGTACGGATCTATCTTCATGTAGTACATCCAAATTCGATGATATTAACAGTATTAGAAAATCTATATACCGTGAACTACGAAAAGTGCTGTCTCCCAATCCTAAATCATTTAATGAGGCAATAGCACAAATTTCCGATTTACCAGTCTTAACAAATAAAAACTAACAATTGAAATTTGTTGATCATGAAAACAACATTATATTGATAACGTGCAAATCTAATTTAAACTTTTTGTGCAATTATAATCCACTCATATTTGGTGATGGTACATTGACTTATAAACCTTCTTATTTTTATCAAGTGTATGGTATACATGGAAGCTGACTCATAAAATAGCTATTACCGCCGATAATTACTTTTGACCCCCCAAAGTACCAACTAGATTCACTTTCCTATCAGAAAAGGTACTATTGAAGAAAATCGAAGCACTTTTACTGTCCCAAAACGTGATGACAGACACAAAAAAAAAATTAAAAATATAAAAATATAAAAATATAAAAAGGTGGGCAAGTGGGTGTCGCTCTGCTGTACAGTAGGTTACAAGTGGGTCACTGTATAATGGATGGTATTAAATTTGAATTCAATGATATAATATCATTGTATAAGAAAAACGATTCTGAGCGGTGACGGTATGTCAGTCTATGTATAAGACATATTATATACATATCTATGGTATTAAACAAAAAATTGACCTATAATAAATTCCAAATTAATCATATCACAATATCCATTAGATACTTATAACAGTTATAACGCGTTATACATCAACAAAAACCGTGATACTGTCATAGATATATAATAGTACACTTTAGAAGTTTCAAGTACCCACGAATAATATTATTCAATCACAACAAAATAACTAAAATCGTAATTCTTGGTTTAAATATGAAATTTTGTCTAAATTTGAAATTAAAATGTCTGTAAAAAATAAGTGTGTTTATATATTTTTTAGATTTTTTGGTTACAGTATGAATTATTTAAGAGAATATTTGTTTTAAATTTTCAACTCTTAGTTATAAAAACTGAACATTTTATAATTTTTTAATTCCAACGATTGATAGTTTTCGAGATTTTTATAAATTTTGTCAAAATTCCAACTTTAAATGCTTATAAAAAAAAATCGTGCCTATGTATTTTTAATATTTTTCAACTGATATTGTAACAATATATCAGGAGCCTTGTATTAAATTTTTACACTTTTTGGCCCAACAGATAAAACTTTATTGATATTTATAGAAAAAAAAACTAAAAAAAATTGAAAGCTGTAAATGTCCATAAACAGCTCAAAAAGAGTCAAAATATTTTCAAAATTGTATGGTGTATAGGAAATGCTAATATAAACATTCAGTGAAATTTTCATGTATCTACAGTTATTCGTTTTTGAATTACAACAAAATAAGGAAATCGCTACATGAGAAATCGAGTGAAAATCCAATGTTGTAAAAATTTGAATTTCAAACGCTCATAAAAATTTAATTTGACTGTCCGGTAGAGATTTTTTTATTGATAAAGGTAGATAATCTTATAAGGAATCTTGTGTTTCATTTTCAAATCTTAGATTTAAAAAGAAAAATTTTTACGAATTCTTAACTCAAAATAATTTGCTAATTTTCGTGATTTTTCCATATTTTGTCAATTTTTGAACTTTAAATGCTTATAAAAAAAAATTGTGACTAAGGATTTTTAATATTTTTCATCTGCCTTTGAAACAACATATTAGGAGCCTTCTATTAAATTTTCAAGCTTTCGCAACCAACAAATAAAATTTTATTGATATTTCTAGAAAAAAAACTAAAAAAAAATGAAAAATGAAAATGTCCCTAAACAGTTCAAAATAAATCAAAATATTTTGAAAATGTTATCGTGTATAGAAAATGCAAATATAAACAACCAGTGAAAATTTCATGTATCTACGGTCATTTGTTTTAAAGTTACACCAATAACCAAATTCGATTTTTTGGAAAATCGATTTTGCGTAAAAATTCCCGTTTTTCCTTAATTTTTATGTTGTTTTTCCCGGCGCTTGTGAAAACTACTGGAAAATGTTTACTTTTGACCCCCCAAAGTACCAACTAGATTCACTTTCCTATCAGAAAAGGTACTATTGAAGAAAATCGAAGCACTTTTACTGTCCCAAAACGTGATGACAGACACAAAAATATAAATAAAAATATAAAAATATAAAAAAAAACATACATCATTGTAAAACCAATACATTCATCGCTCCGCTCAGAATCTAAAAACAATGACAATAGACGGATATTTGAACCAGATCACAGTTATACATGAAAAAGACAATCAAATTAACTATACAATATGATCACGTTAAGACGCACGGTTGTTTGCGGAAGAACGATATTACGACCTCATTTGATGCAACAATAATATTATTATAATGACAAAAACCCGGGATAGTACGGCGGCGACGAGTATAAAATTACAATTATTATTATATAATTCACACTTGTTTTTGATAATAGTCGACAATAGTGTTGGAAAATGTGCAACGGAGTTGGTGCCGGCCTTCAAGAAATCGAAGATGTGTTTATGGACAGGTACCTGTCAACTCGACGTTGCTGTATGTCCGATCCAATAATGTAAGTTATAAAACATTGTGTATTTAATACAATAAAAGCGTAGTAAAAAAATAATTAATAGACTATATTAATATAGTACCTACTTAATAAATGTAATATACCTGACCGTGTATAACAATATTACAATAATGTATTATTTACGTTTGAATTCATTAGAACAATGCCGTGACAGACATCGCTCCCAAACCGGTCGACATCTATCTGCATAAGTGCATAACTGTAAGTTGAAAACGTCTAAATTAATTATTATAAATTAAATTAATAATAATATTTATCTAATAAATTAATTTTCTTTAGCATTCTGCAAGAATGAACGGTACAGTTTGAAAACTTAACAAAGTCATCTGGTGGATGTCAATACGTTGGTGAGCAGCCGTCGCACATCGGTCTGATGTACCTACGGAAAGTTATTATTGGACCGGTCATAATATTACGTTGAGAAGTTATCTGTTCATGAGCACATTTTCAGATTTTTAGGCCAATTCCGTTGACATTTTTTAATCATTCCTCGTTTTTTTATTAATATGTAACAGCATTTTAGGGGCTAAGTATTGTCATTCCCACTAGCTTACAGGACTTTATCATACATACAGCCGACACACCTACATTTTTGTATATTCTGGTCCACCCCATGATCACGTCACCGTTCATCAGATTGCCCAGTTTGAAAGTCGCCAACAATTTCATAAATCGTGACATAGCGCTGGGCCGGCATAATTTTGTCCGGATCAATTGACATCCCAATTATTCGAAGCTAATAATATAGGTGTACTTAATATAATAAAATATTAAACCCATTATACCCAATTATTACATTGCAGTTATTACGATTAAGTAGAAATAATATTACAAACCAATTTTCACATCAGTGCCCAACATGGCCATGTATCTTTTAATGCCTATTTTTCATTAGCAGTACAAATCTGAAATTGAAGTTCCTCCAACCACGATTTACAGTTATTTGTCTTCAATGTTTTCATCCATGTTATCAACATATTTTGTATGTCTAATTCATCAATGTCTGATACAAACCTTGCTTATAATAATGTATCATTTCAGTTACCCGTCCGGTATTAGTCTATAAGTACACATTAACATAAATACAGTTTATATATACACATCACATTCATACCGCGTAGCTCGTCGGTATTCGCGAGGCGATGTGAGTTATTCACACCACTTTACACACCATACATAGTTCACAGGAGTCGGGCTAATAATAATATCACAATGACATGATGACTGATGATTGATGAGGGATGCTACCTACAACCTATCTATTTACAAACGTATAGAACCCTTTAATTATATTTAAAATGTATTATACATCTATACTTATACTTAAATACCATATCATCACATCACTCATTGGTTCATTATTGTTATCTATAATAATTAATAGGCTTCTTCAGTGCAACCTATTTGCGCCCATCACACCTTTTTAGGTTCCGTTCGGTAAAACGGATGCCTATTACTAAGGCTCCGCTGTTCGTCCGTCCGTCCTTCTGTCACTAGGCTGTATCTCATGAACCATGAAAATTAGAAAGTTGAAATTTACACAGATTATGTATTTCCGTGGATTCTATAACAACAAATACTAAAAATCCTTTTTTTTTTTTTCGATTTAATCAAGGGACGGAGGAGGAATCGAGTTAGCATTTCTTCTCCTCAATACTAAAAATCCTAGAATATATAATATAAACAGTGTTGCCAACATAGGTGATGATGGTACGGAACTTTTCGTGCGCGAGTCGGACTCCCACTTGGCCGGTTTTTTATAACCCATTTGCGCTTGAAATATTTTTAATAAAAATTCGTTAAAACGATGCAACGTTGCCAAACTGTATTCTGGATATAATGCAATAAGACTTATTACCTTGTACCTAACTAGTAACTTACTATTGTACATATTATTTACCAGTTTTAGCTATTTTTAATTTTTACGTTACAATGTTATCGATATTATATTATTATCGAATATCGATCCATTTTATATTAACTGCACTTCAAGACGACTCTCACTTTTCTCTGTTCATGCGTTGTGCTTACAAATCCTTAACTAGAGTATTATACTTGAGTTAAGAGTGTATAAAAATTGATTTTAAAATAATAAATACTACTAAAAATCGTGAATGTTTAATTTTTCGTAACTCTAAATTTCACTTTACTAGAAATTTGGCTACGGAAAATATAAGTTGGCGTTGCGTTAAAAAAAATTATAGTGCGTATGTAAAACCGAATTATTCAAAATCAACACTAATCGATATCAAAGACAGCCATGAACATGAACCAAATACTATTGAAGATTTAAACTTGCTGGAAGTTAGAGGTAAGTGCAAAAGGAAAGAATGCGAGGATTTTAATCTACAGCCAAATAATATAATACGTACGGATCTATCTTCATGTAGTACATCCAAATTCGATGATATTAACAGTATTAGAAAATCTATATACCGTGAACTACGAAAAGTGCTGTCTCCCAATCCTAAATCATTTAATGAGGCAATAGCACAAATTTCCGATTTACCAGTCTTAACAAATAAAAACTAACAATTGAAATTTGTTGATCATGAAAACAACATTATATTGATAACGTGCAAATCTAATTTAAACTTTTTGTGCAATTATAATCCACTCATATTTGGTGATGGTACATTGACTTATAAACCTTCTTATTTTTATCAAGTGTATGGTATACATGGAAGCTGACTCATAAAATAGCTATTACCGCCGATAATTACTTTTGACCCCCCAAAGTACCAACTAGATTCACTTTCCTATCAGAAAAGGTACTATTGAAGAAAATCGAAGCACTTTTACTGTCCCAAAACGTGATGACAGACACAAAAAAAAAATATAAAAATATAAAAATATAAAAATATAAAAAGGTGGGCAAGTGGGTGTCGCTCTGCTGTACAGTAGGTTACAAGTGGGTCACTGTATAATGGATGGTATTAAATTTGAATTCAATGATATAATATCATTGTATAAGAAAAACGATTCTGAGCGGTGACGGTATGTCAGTCTATGTATAAGACATATTATATACATATCTATGGTATTAAACAAAAAATTGACCTATAATAAATTCCAAATTAATCATATCACAATATCCATTAGATACTTATAACAGTTATAACGCGTTATACATCAACAAAAACCGTGATACTGTCATAGATATATAATAGTACACTTTAGAAGTTTCAAGTACCCACGAATAATATTATTCAATCACAACAAAATAACTAAAATCGTAATTCTTGGTTTAAATATGAAATTTTGTCTAAATTTGAAATTAAAATGTCTGTAAAAAATAAGTGTGTTTATATATTTTTTAGATTTTTTGGTTACAGTATGAATTATTTAAGAGAATATTTGTTTTAAATTTTCAACTCTTAGTTATAAAAACTGAACATTTTATAATTTTTTAATTCCAACGATTGATAGTTTTCGAGATTTTTATAAATTTTGTCAAAATTCCAACTTTAAATGCTTATAAAAAAAAATCGTGCCTATGTATTTTTAATATTTTTCAACTGATATTGTAACAATATATCAGGAGCCTTGTATTAAATTTTTACACTTTTTGGCCCAACAGATAAAACTTTATTGATATTTATAGAAAAAAAAACTAAAAAAAATTGAAAGCTGTAAATGTCCATAAACAGCTCAAAAAGAGTCAAAATATTTTCAAAATTGTATGGTGTATAGGAAATGCTAATATAAACATTCAGTGAAATTTTCATGTATCTACAGTTATTCGTTTTTGAATTACAACAAAATAAGGAAATCGCTACATGAGAAATCGAGTGAAAATCCAATGTTGTAAAAATTTGAATTTCAAACGCTCATAAAAATTTAATTTGACTGTCCGGTAGAGATTTTTTTATTGATAAAGGTAGATAATCTTATAAGGAATCTTGTGTTTCATTTTCAAATCTTAGATTTAAAAAGAAAAATTTTTACGAATTCTTAACTCAAAATAATTTGCTAATTTTCGTGATTTTTCCATATTTTGTCAATTTTTGAACTTTAAATGCTTATAAAAAAAAATTGTGACTAAGGATTTTTAATATTTTTCATCTGCCTTTGAAACAACATATTAGGAGCCTTCTATTAAATTTTCAAGCTTTCGCAACCAACAAATAAAATTTTATTGATATTTCTAGAAAAAAAACTAAAAAAAAATGAAAAATGAAAATGTCCCTAAACAGTTCAAAATAAATCAAAATATTTTGAAAATGTTATCGTGTATAGAAAATGCAAATATAAACAACCAGTGAAAATTTCATGTATCTACGGTCATTTGTTTTAAAGTTACACCAATAACCAAATTCGATTTTTTGGAAAATCGATTTTGCGTAAAAATTCCCGTTTTTCCTTAATTTTTATGTTGTTTTTCCCGGCGCTTGTGAAAACTACTGGAAAATGTTTACTTTTGACCCCCCAAAGTACCAACTAGATTCACTTTCCTATCAGAAAAGGTACTATTGAAGAAAATCGAAGCACTTTTACTGTCCCAAAACGTGATGACAGACACAAAAATATAAATAAAAATATAAAAATATAAAAAAAAACATACATCATTGTAAAACCAATACATTCATCGCTCCGCTCAGAATCTAAAAACAATGACAATAGACGGATATTTGAACCAGATCACAGTTATACATGAAAAAGACAATCAAATTAACTATACAATATGATCACGTTAAGACGCACGGTTGTTTGCGGAAGAACGATATTACGACCTCATTTGATGCAACAATAATATTATTATAATGACAAAAACCCGGGATAGTACGGCGGCGACGAGTATAAAATTACAATTATTATTATATAATTCACACTTGTTTTTGATAATAGTCGACAATAGTGTTGGAAAATGTGCAACGGAGTTGGTGCCGGCCTTCAAGAAATCGAAGATGTGTTTATGGACAGGTACCTGTCAACTCGACGTTGCTGTATGTCCGATCCAATAATGTAAGTTATAAAACATTGTGTATTTAATACAATAAAAGCGTAGTAAAAAAATAATTAATAGACTATATTAATATAGTACCTACTTAATAAATGTAATATACCTGACCGTGTATAACAATATTACAATAATGTATTATTTACGTTTGAATTCATTAGAACAATGCCGTGACAGACATCGCTCCCAAACCGGTCGACATCTATCTGCATAAGTGCATAACTGTAAGTTGAAAACGTCTAAATTAATTATTATAAATTAAATTAATAATAATATTTATCTAATAAATTAATTTTCTTTAGCATTCTGCAAGAATGAACGGTACAGTTTGAAAACTTAACAAAGTCATCTGGTGGATGTCAATACGTTGGTGAGCAGCCGTCGCACATCGGTCTGATGTACCTACGGAAAGTTATTATTGGACCGGTCATAATATTACGTTGAGAAGTTATCTGTTCATGAGCACATTTTCAGATTTTTAGGCCAATTCCGTTGACATTTTTTAATCATTCCTCGTTTTTTTATTAATATGTAACAGCATTTTAGGGGCTAAGTATTGTCATTCCCACTAGCTTACAGGACTTTATCATACATACAGCCGACACACCTACATTTTTGTATATTCTGGTCCACCCCATGATCACGTCACCGTTCATCAGATTGCCCAGTTTGAAAGTCGCCAACAATTTCATAAATCGTGACATAGCGCTGGGCCGGCATAATTTTGTCCGGATCAATTGACATCCCAATTATTCGAAGCTAATAATATAGGTGTACTTAATATAATAAAATATTAAACCCATTATACCCAATTATTACATTGCAGTTATTACGATTAAGTAGAAATAATATTACAAACCAATTTTCACATCAGTGCCCAACATGGCCATGTATCTTTTAATGCCTATTTTTCATTAGCAGTACAAATCTGAAATTGAAGTTCCTCCAACCACGATTTACAGTTATTTGTCTTCAATGTTTTCATCCATGTTATCAACATATTTTGTATGTCTAATTCATCAATGTCTGATACAAACCTTGCTTATAATAATGTATCATTTCAGTTACCCGTCCGGTATTAGTCTATAAGTACACATTAACATAAATACAGTTTATATATACACATCACATTCATACCGCGTAGCTCGTCGGTATTCGCGAGGCGATGTGAGTTATTCACACCACTTTACACACCATACATAGTTCACAGGAGTCGGGCTAATAATAATATCACAATGACATGATGACTGATGATTGATGAGGGATGCTACCTACAACCTATCTATTTACAAACGTATAGAACCCTTTAATTATATTTAAAATGTATTATACATCTATACTTATACTTAAATACCATATCATCACATCACTCATTGGTTCATTATTGTTATCTATAATAATTAATAGGCTTCTTCAGTGCAACCTATTTGCGCCCATCACACCTTTTTAGGTTCCGTTCGGTAAAACGGATGCCTATTACTAAGGCTCCGCTGTTCGTCCGTCCGTCCTTCTGTCACTAGGCTGTATCTCATGAACCATGAAAATTAGAAAGTTGAAATTTACACAGATTATGTATTTCCGTGGATTCTATAACAACAAATACTAAAAATCCTTTTTTTTTTTTTCGATTTAATCAAGGGACGGAGGAGGAATCGAGTTAGCATTTCTTCTCCTCAATACTAAAAATCCTAGAATATATAATATAAACAGTGTTGCCAACATAGGTGATGATGGTACGGAACTTTTCGTGCGCGAGTCGGACTCCCACTTGGCCGGTTTTTTATAACCCATTTGCGCTTGAAATATTTTTAATAAAAATTCGTTAAAACGATGCAACGTTGCCAAACTGTATTCTGGATATAATGCAATAAGACTTATTACCTTGTACCTAACTAGTAACTTACTATTGTACATATTATTTACCAGTTTTAGCTATTTTTAATTTTTACGTTACAATGTTATCGATATTATATTATTATCGAATATCGATCCATTTTATATTAACTGCACTTCAAGACGACTCTCACTTTTCTCTGTTCATGCGTTGTGCTTACAAATCCTTAACTAGAGTATTATACTTGAGTTAAGAGTGTATAAAAATTGATTTTAAAATAATAAATACTACTAAAAATCGTGAATGTTTAATTTTTCGTAACTCTAAATTTCACTTTACTAGAAATTTGGCTACGGAAAATATAAGTTGGCGTTGCGTTAAAAAAAATTATAGTGCGTATGTAAAACCGAATTATTCAAAATCAACACTAATCGATATCAAAGACAGCCATGAACATGAACCAAATACTATTGAAGATTTAAACTTGCTGGAAGTTAGAGGTAAGTGCAAAAGGAAAGAATGCGAGGATTTTAATCTACAGCCAAATAATATAATACGTACGGATCTATCTTCATGTAGTACATCCAAATTCGATGATATTAACAGTATTAGAAAATCTATATACCGTGAACTACGAAAAGTGCTGTCTCCCAATCCTAAATCATTTAATGAGGCAATAGCACAAATTTCCGATTTACCAGTCTTAACAAATAAAAACTAACAATTGAAATTTGTTGATCATGAAAACAACATTATATTGATAACGTGCAAATCTAATTTAAACTTTTTGTGCAATTATAATCCACTCATATTTGGTGATGGTACATTGACTTATAAACCTTCTTATTTTTATCAAGTGTATGGTATACATGGAAGCTGACTCATAAAATAGCTATTACCGCCGATAATTACTTTTGACCCCCCAAAGTACCAACTAGATTCACTTTCCTATCAGAAAAGGTACTATTGAAGAAAATCGAAGCACTTTTACTGTCCCAAAACGTGATGACAGACACAAAAAAAAAATATAAAAATATAAAAATATAAAAATATAAAAAGGTGGGCAAGTGGGTGTCGCTCTGCTGTACAGTAGGTTACAAGTGGGTCACTGTATAATGGATGGTATTAAATTTGAATTCAATGATATAATATCATTGTATAAGAAAAACGATTCTGAGCGGTGACGGTATGTCAGTCTATGTATAAGACATATTATATACATATTTATGGTATTAAACAAAAAATTGACCTATAATAAATTCCAAATTAATCATATCACAATATCCATTAGATACTTATAACAGTTATAACGCGTTATACATCAACAAAAACCGTGATACTGTCATAGATATATAATAGTACACTTTAGAAGTTTCAAGTACCCACGAATAATATTATTCAATCACAACAAAATAACTAAAATCGTAATTCTTGGTTTAAATATGAAATTTTGTCTAAATTTGAAATTAAAATGTCTGTAAAAAATAAGTGTGTTTATATATTTTTTAGATTTTTTGGTTACAGTATGAATTATTTAAGAGAATATTTGTTTTAAATTTTCAACTCTTAGTTATAAAAACTGAACATTTTATAATTTTTTAATTCCAACGATTGATAGTTTTCGAGATTTTTATAAATTTTGTCAAAATTCCAACTTTAAATGCTTATAAAAAAAAATCGTGCCTATGTATTTTTAATATTTTTCAACTGATATTGTAACAATATATCAGGAGCCTTGTATTAAATTTTTACACTTTTTGGCCCAACAGATAAAACTTTATTGATATTTATAGAAAAAAAAACTAAAAAAAATTGAAAGCTGTAAATGTCCATAAACAGCTCAAAAAGAGTCAAAATATTTTCAAAATTGTATGGTGTATAGGAAATGCTAATATAAACATTCAGTGAAATTTTCATGTATCTACAGTTATTCGTTTTTGAATTACAACAAAATAAGGAAATCGCTACATGAGAAATCGAGTGAAAATCCAATGTTGTAAAAATTTGAATTTCAAACGCTCATAAAAATTTAATTTGACTGTCCGGTAGAGATTTTTTTATTGATAAAGGTAGATAATCTTATAAGGAATCTTGTGTTTCATTTTCAAATCTTAGATTTAAAAAGAAAAATTTTTACGAATTCTTAACTCAAAATAATTTGCTAATTTTCGTGATTTTTCCATATTTTGTCAATTTTTGAACTTTAAATGCTTATAAAAAAAAATTGTGACTAAGGATTTTTAATATTTTTCATCTGCCTTTGAAACAACATATTAGGAGCCTTCTATTAAATTTTCAAGCTTTCGCAACCAACAAATAAAATTTTATTGATATTTCTAGAAAAAAAACTAAAAAAAAATGAAAAATGAAAATGTCCCTAAACAGTTCAAAATAAATCAAAATATTTTGAAAATGTTATCGTGTATAGAAAATGCAAATATAAACAACCAGTGAAAATTTCATGTATCTACGGTCATTTGTTTTAAAGTTACACCAATAACCAAATTCGATTTTTTGGAAAATCGATTTTGCGTAAAAATTCCCGTTTTTCCTTAATTTTTATGTTGTTTTTTCCCGGCGCTTGTGAAAACTACTGGAAAATGTTTACTTTTGACCCCCCAAAGTACCAACTAGATTCACTTTCCTATCAGAAAAGGTACTATTGAAGAAAATCGAAGCACTTTTACTGTCCCAAAACGTGATGACAGACACAAAAATATAAATAAAAATATAAAAATATAAAAAAAAACATACATCATTGTAAAACCAATACATTCATCGCTCCGCTCAGAATCTAAAAACAATGACAATAGACGGATATTTGAACCAGATCACAGTTATACATGAAAAAGACAATCAAATTAACTATACAATATGATCACGTTAAGACGCACGGTTGTTTGCGGAAGAACGATATTACGACCTCATTTGATGCAACAATAATATTATTATAATGACAAAAACCCGGGATAGTACGGCGGCGACGAGTATAAAATTACAATTATTATTATATAATTCACACTTGTTTTTGATAATAGTCGACAATAGTGTTGGAAAATGTGCAACGGAGTTGGTGCCGGCCTTCAAGAAATCGAAGATGTGTTTATGGACAGGTACCTGTCAACTCGACGTTGCTGTATGTCCGATCCAATAATGTAAGTTATAAAACATTGTGTATTTAATACAATAAAAGCGTAGTAAAAAAATAATTAATAGACTATATTAATATAGTACCTACTTAATAAATGTAATATACCTGACCGTGTATAACAATATTACAATAATGTATTATTTACGTTTGAATTCATTAGAACAATGCCGTGACAGACATCGCTCCCAAACCGGTCGACATCTATCTGCATAAGTGCATAACTGTAAGTTGAAAACGTCTAAATTAATTATTATAAATTAAATTAATAATAATATTTATCTAATAAATTAATTTTCTTTAGCATTCTGCAAGAATGAACGGTACAGTTTGAAAACTTAACAAAGTCATCTGGTGGATGTCAATACGTTGGTGAGCAGCCGTCGCACATCGGTCTGATGTACCTACGGAAAGTTATTATTGGACCGGTCATAATATTACGTTGAGAAGTTATCTGTTCATGAGCACATTTTCAGATTTTTAGGCCAATTCCGTTGACATTTTTTAATCATTCCTCGTTTTTTTATTAATATGTAACAGCATTTTAGGGGCTAAGTATTGTCATTCCCACTAGCTTACAGGACTTTATCATACATACAGCCGACACACCTACATTTTTGTATATTCTGGTCCACCCCATGATCACGTCACCGTTCATCAGATTGCCCAGTTTGAAAGTCGCCAACAATTTCATAAATCGTGACATAGCGCTGGGCCGGCATAATTTTGTCCGGATCAATTGACATCCCAATTATTCGAAGCTAATAATATAGGTGTACTTAATATAATAAAATATTAAACCCATTATACCCAATTATTACATTGCAGTTATTACGATTAAGTAGAAATAATATTACAAACCAATTTTCACATCAGTGCCCAACATGGCCATGTATCTTTTAATGCCTATTTTTCATTAGCAGTACAAATCTGAAATTGAAGTTCCTCCAACCACGATTTACAGTTATTTGTCTTCAATGTTTTCATCCATGTTATCAACATATTTTGTATGTCTAATTCATCAATGTCTGATACAAACCTTGCTTATAATAATGTATCATTTCAGTTACCCGTCCGGTATTAGTCTATAAGTACACATTAACATAAATACAGTTTATATATACACATCACATTCATACCGCGTAGCTCGTCGGTATTCGCGAGGCGATGTGAGTTATTCACACCACTTTACACACCATACATAGTTCACAGGAGTCGGGCTAATAATAATATCACAATGACATGATGACTGATGATTGATGAGGGATGCTACCTACAACCTATCTATTTACAAACGTATAGAACCCTTTAATTATATTTAAAATGTATTATACATCTATACTTATACTTAAATACCATATCATCACATCACTCATTGGTTCATTATTGTTATCTATAATAATTAATAGGCTTCTTCAGTGCAACCTATTTGCGCCCATCACACCTTTTTAGGTTCCGTTCGGTAAAACGGATGCCTATTACTAAGGCTCCGCTGTTCGTCCGTCCGTCCTTCTGTCACTAGGCTGTATCTCATGAACCATGAAAATTAGAAAGTTGAAATTTACACAGATTATGTATTTCCGTGGATTCTATAACAACAAATACTAAAAATCCTTTTTTTTTTTTTCGATTTAATCAAGGGACGGAGGAGGAATCGAGTTAGCATTTCTTCTCCTCAATACTAAAAATCCTAGAATATATAATATAAACAGTGTTGCCAACATAGGTGATGATGGTACGGAACTTTTCGTGCGCGAGTCGGACTCCCACTTGGCCGGTTTTTTATAACCCATTTGCGCTTGAAATATTTTTAATAAAAATTCGTTAAAACGATGCAACGTTGCCAAACTGTATTCTGGATATAATGCAATAAGACTTATTACCTTGTACCTAACTAGTAACTTACTATTGTACATATTATTTACCAGTTTTAGCTATTTTTAATTTTTACGTTACAATGTTATCGATATTATATTATTATCGAATATCGATCCATTTTATATTAACTGCACTTCAAGACGACTCTCACTTTTCTCTGTTCATGCGTTGTGCTTACAAATCCTTAACTAGAGTATTATACTTGAGTTAAGAGTGTATAAAAATTGATTTTAAAATAATAAATACTACTAAAAATCGTGAATGTTTAATTTTTCGTAACTCTAAATTTCACTTTACTAGAAATTTGGCTACGGAAAATATAAGTTGGCGTTGCGTTAAAAAAAATTATAGTGCGTATGTAAAACCGAATTATTCAAAATCAACACTAATCGATATCAAAGACAGCCATGAACATGAACCAAATACTATTGAAGATTTAAACTTGCTGGAAGTTAGAGGTAAGTGCAAAAGGAAAGAATGCGAGGATTTTAATCTACAGCCAAATAATATAATACGTACGGATCTATCTTCATGTAGTACATCCAAATTCGATGATATTAACAGTATTAGAAAATCTATATACCGTGAACTACGAAAAGTGCTGTCTCCCAATCCTAAATCATTTAATGAGGCAATAGCACAAATTTCCGATTTACCAGTCTTAACAAATAAAAACTAACAATTGAAATTTGTTGATCATGAAAACAACATTATATTGATAACGTGCAAATCTAATTTAAACTTTTTGTGCAATTATAATCCACTCATATTTGGTGATGGTACATTGACTTATAAACCTTCTTATTTTTATCAAGTGTATGGTATACATGGAAGCTGACTCATAAAATAGCTATTACCGCCGATAATTACTTTTGACCCCCCAAAGTACCAACTAGATTCACTTTCCTATCAGAAAAGGTACTATTGAAGAAAATCGAAGCACTTTTACTGTCCCAAAACGTGATGACAGACACAAAAAAAAAATATAAAAATATAAAAATATAAAAATATAAAAAGGTGGGCAAGTGGGTGTCGCTCTGCTGTACAGTAGGTTACAAGTGGGTCACTGTATAATGGATGGTATTAAATTTGAATTCAATGATATAATATCATTGTATAAGAAAAACGATTCTGAGCGGTGACGGTATGTCAGTCTATGTATAAGACATATTATATACATATCTATGGTATTAAACAAAAAATTGACCTATAATAAATTCCAAATTAATCATATCACAATATCCATTAGATACTTATAACAGTTATAACGCGTTATACATCAACAAAAACCGTGATACTGTCATAGATATATAATAGTACACTTTAGAAGTTTCAAGTACCCACGAATAATATTATTCAATCACAACAAAATAACTAAAATCGTAATTCTTGGTTTAAATATGAAATTTTGTCTAAATTTGAAATTAAAATGTCTGTAAAAAATAAGTGTGTTTATATATTTTTTAGATTTTTTGGTTACAGTATGAATTATTTAAGAGAATATTTGTTTTAAATTTTCAACTCTTAGTTATAAAAACTGAACATTTTATAATTTTTTAATTCCAACGATTGATAGTTTTCGAGATTTTTATAAATTTTGTCAAAATTCCAACTTTAAATGCTTATAAAAAAAAATCGTGCCTATGTATTTTTAATATTTTTCAACTGATATTGTAACAATATATCAGGAGCCTTGTATTAAATTTTTACACTTTTTGGCCCAACAGATAAAACTTTATTGATATTTATAGAAAAAAAAACTAAAAAAAATTGAAAGCTGTAAATGTCCATAAACAGCTCAAAAAGAGTCAAAATATTTTCAAAATTGTATGGTGTATAGGAAATGCTAATATAAACATTCAGTGAAATTTTCATGTATCTACAGTTATTCGTTTTTGAATTACAACAAAATAAGGAAATCGCTACATGAGAAATCGAGTGAAAATCCAATGTTGTAAAAATTTGAATTTCAAACGCTCATAAAAATTTAATTTGACTGTCCGGTAGAGATTTTTTTATTGATAAAGGTAGATAATCTTATAAGGAATCTTGTGTTTCATTTTCAAATCTTAGATTTAAAAAGAAAAATTTTTACGAATTCTTAACTCAAAATAATTTGCTAATTTTCGTGATTTTTCCATATTTTGTCAATTTTTGAACTTTAAATGCTTATAAAAAAAAATTGTGACTATGGATTTTTAATATTTTTCATCTGCCTTTGAAACAACATATTAGGAGCCTTCTATTAAATTTTCAAGCTTTCGCAACGAACAAATAAAATTTTATTGATATTTCTAGAAAAAAAACTAAAAAAAAATGAAAAATGAAAATGTCCCTAAACAGTTCAAAATAAATCAAAATATTTTGAAAATGTTATCGTGTATAGAAAATGCAAATATAAACAACCAGTGAAAATTTCATGTATCTACGGTCATTTGTTTTAAAGTTACACCAATAACCAAATTCGATTTTTTGGAAAATCGATTTTGCGTAAAAATTCCCGTTTTTCCTTAATTTTTATGTTGTTTTTCCCGGCGCTTGTGAAAACTACTGGAAAATGTTTACTTTTGACCCCCCAAAGTACCAACTAGATTCACTTTCCTATCAGAAAAGGTACTATTGAAGAAAATCGAAGCACTTTTACTGTCCCAAAACGTGATGACAGACACAAAAATATAAATAAAAATATAAAAATATAAAAATATAAAAATATAAAAATATAAAAACATACATCATTGTAAAACCAATACATTCATCGCTCCGCTCAGAATCTAAAATATAAAAAAAAACATACATCATTGTAAAACCAATACATTCATCGCTCCGCTCAGAATCTAAAATATAAAAATATAAAAAAAAACACACATCATTGTAAAACCAATACATTCATCGCTCCGCTCAGAATCTAAAATTCCTATAAAATACTGTTCCAATAAAATATTTTTCCGAAAAAAAAAATTCCAATTAAATATTTTTCCAACAAAATACGATTCCGTCCAAATACGGTTTCGACAGAATACGGTTACGACAAAATATTTTCCCGACAAAATACGTTTCCGACCAAATATTTTCCAATATTTTACGCGCCTCCATTTCTTTCTACGGATACACTTATAGAAGGTATGGTCAAAATTAAGCAAAATAATTTATATACTTCCATTAATAGTCCTGAATCTTGAAATCCTTCTAGTAATTTAACACATTGTTGAATATGTTGGCCATGGAATTGAGCAAGGCTGGGCAAGTTAACGATTTTTTTTAACTCGTTAAGTTAAGTTAATATAAGAAAAAGTAAGTTGAGTTAAGTTAAAAGTTAACTAATGTTTTTTTTATAACTTCGTTAAGTTAAAAATTAATGAAAAAAAAAATTAACTAAGTTAAAATTAACTTAATTAAAATTTTAATTATTTTTGAATCTGTAAGAAAAATAGGTTACCTACAAAATGAATAACAAATTTGGAATTTATATCAAGCTCAGATTTCTGTGCCCATGTGGCCAACCATGTAGTATGCTTGACAATATTTACTGAGGATTTAGGGTGGGCAGTTGATGATTCATTATGTTTGAATAAATAAAATAATATTTTTATTCATATTGATTGTTGTTTTTTTAAGAATAATTATTTAAGGTCAATTTTCTTTAATTTGTTAATAAAACCTTAGTAAATAGTAAATACTAAATACTATTTTAAATTATAATTAAATTCTAATAGGTACTAGAGAGACAAAAAAAAAAATAGAGAGTTATTTTAATAATTTCAAGTAGGTAATAACGTATTTCTCGGGATCAGCCTGGATGTGTGGCGTATGCGTTAAAATGTCACTGGGTAATGAGTTATGGCTTACAAGATAACTAATCAAGTAGGTACACGAACTTCGAGACCCGTATACAATTATATAAGTACCTACATATAAATGTAAATTTATATTAATATAATTTAAATATAATATAATAATATAATTTTATGACAATGATAAACATAATATATGATTAGGTATATATTTATATCCAATATTGCTCGTTTATGTATAATAATATGTATAATGTATATAATATAGTAGGTATATACCGTATGTATATTGTATATACATAAATAGACAATAATCACAAATTTATAACTATTACATATATACTATTACAACTATTATATCTACATTTAATAACTTACCGGTCAATTTTAAGGTTTCCATTTCTCGTCGTTTTTTTCGTCCATCTTAATTTTCTTTAAGAGTTGCTTTACGTTTTTCAATACCCGCTAATTTCATATCCGTACCAAGCATATAACCAGGACGACCTTTCTCTCGTTGTCTTAATAAAATTTCTTATCTTCTTCTATTTTAATTAAATTTAAGGCATTGGCGTGGGATAAATCAAATAAATTGTCTAATTGTTCTTCGAATTTGTTTTCATGTGTTTTTTGTAATTCTGTTGTTCGTGTTTTATTTTTGTCTAATTTTCTCCATTCTTCGTATAATTTTTTCAGTTTCTTAATGCAGTCTGAATCATCATGTGTTGGAATTCGAGCTTTCTTCCAAAAAATTGAACATTCATCAATAACCAAGCGTGAACTACCATGTAAATTTAGGTTTACTAAGCGCATATTATAAAATAAAACAGTCAAACAGTCCCTCTTGGAAGGCAATTTAGAACCAGTTATTTGATTATTCATGGGTCCAATTAAATACATTTGTTGTCTATAGGCATTTTGTAAAATACATTTTGAAACAGTAACGTATAAATTATAACTTAAAATAATCACTATACAATTATAAAAACGAGACACGTTCAAGTACAGTACAACAACTAAAATATAAAATATCATTTAATAACTTATATTGTTTATCTGTATAATTCATAACTGTTATTAAGTTTTATTTTATCGCCATCTGAGTTTTATCTACTTTCGATAACGATGATGGTAATTTCAGATTATTTTTAATATAATAATAAACATTTGATCATATCTTCAACCGTTCATAAAATATATTTAAAAAACCGTAAATCATATATTTTTGTCTATTAATTAAATTATTTTGTTTTTTTTTTGTTTTCAGAGAAAACAATAGATTTTCGTAAAATGTTGTAATATAGTTATTTATAGAAAATTGTATTTTCTTTAATAAAGCTCTTTTGTAATTTTATCATAACTATAACTGTTTTAGAGTAAAATACAGAAAACCGTAAAACTACCCTATTAGCCATTTTCAACCCTCTTGTGGCACGGGAAGGGGGTGAGTCATCATCACCAAATTTAACCTAAATTATTTTTATATCATATCAAATAATATTATAGGGTCTTGACTTCAGAAAATTAAAAAAAAAAATATTCTGACCTTATAAATAAAAACCACCCTAAATTATATATAAATAAAATAATATTAAGTGTCCCCCCTCCTACCCATTTATTCACTAAGTTATTATTGCTGTCTGCTAATTACTATACAACTAAAATACAGTCCACTTCAGTTATTACCAAAATCTCGTAGTAGATCCTTTCCAACCCTCATTCACGTACTAGACATCATGCTACATCATCCAGCGTATTCTAGGATTTTCCTGTGCGGAAACAAATTGGGTTACTTGGATTTTATTTGATTTCAAAAACTCTTTTTCTAATGATATGGAACAATTTTTCAACATTTCTCCTCATTTCGGATAGGATATCTAATAATAATAATAATAATATTTTATTTTTTGCAAAAAACAACAAGTGACACATTATATAAGTACGTAAAATAATTATTTTCAGCACCCCCTAAAAGCAAAGCTTGTGCTGGGGGAGCGGTTCTTACTTCTTATATTATATTTCTTAAAATAAATACATTAATAATAAATTAGTGATAGTTGGCATTAAGAAGTAGCAAAGTATTTTCTATACAATATTTTAAACATAGTAAAATATAATAGTATGGAGAACAAAAATAATTAACAAATAACAACATATTAATTATATAATAGACAGATCAAGATTTTTAACATACTTTTTGAACGACTACAAATTATCAAAAAGGCTAATGTTAATATTTAAGGTTTGACATAGTTTTAGACCGTTATTTAGACCATTTGACCAAAAACTTTACTATAGTTAGGTAGGCATATATTAATATTATGTTTATATCTTGTATAATGATCATGATCAATAGGGATAATTAAATTTTTATTTTTATAAAGTACAATTAGTGTATTAAAATTAAAAATATACCTAAAATCCTTGACTTTTAGTTCTTTATAAATTAATGTAGTACTTGTTTGAAATGATAGATTTAGAAGATATTTAATAATGCAGTTTATAGTTGTTAATAATCTAGATAGATGATTGTTGTAAGTTCCTCCCCATATTGATAAACCATAAGTAAAAACTGATTTCACCAAGGATAAATAAATAATTCTTTTGTATGAGTTATTAAAAATATATTTGACTTCTTTAAATATGAAAAAGAACTTACGTAAAATATTGTTTAAGTAATTGATATGACTATCCCATTTAAATCTATAATCTAGAATAAGGCCAAGGTATTTTAGCTCCTTAACATTTTCAAGAATAACACATTTCGACTTACAAGTATTGCTAAAAGCTGAGAAACATTTTAGTGAATGGACTATTAAATCGTTAGTATTCGAAGTATTGTACTTTTGTGGATTAAACAAAATGTATTTGGATTTCAACAAATTAAGTTTTAATTTATTTTTGCAAAACCAGGTATAAATATTATTTAGGATTATATTTGCTTCATAATACAGACTATCTGTTGTTCGTTCAGATAACAAAATAGCAGTATCATTAGCATAGCTTAGAATTTCAGTATTTAAATTAGTATTGATTTTAAGAAGATCATTTATAAAAATTATAAATAATAAGGGACATAGGACTGTGCCTTGTGGTACACCACAAGATACTTCTAGAATATCACTATGTGTATCATTTAGTTTAACTCTTTGAGTTCTGTCTCCTAAGAAGGATTTAATTAAATTATATGGTAAGCCACGAATACCTGCGTTTTCTAATTTGAACATCAGTAGCTTATGATTCACACTATCAAAAGCTTGGTGCACCCTCAAAATATCCCATGCATCAAAATATTCCTCGTTCAAAATATCCCCCGCTCAAAATATCCCCGTTACAAATTATCTAAATATTCTAGATATTCAAAATATCTTCAGTAATATTGTCCCTTAATTTATAACAATATACATAAAAAAAGATTTTTAAACTTTAAACTTTTCTAACTTCTCATCAATTAGGTTATAGTTATACTAACATACATATTATTTGTAAATCATAGTATAATATATTATAATATATAGGTATACGTAGAATTCAATATAATGGTCATTTATGATTATCTCATTTTCGATATCTTTATATTAAGCCGCGTAATCAGATACTATTAGAACTTGCAATAGGAATACCTGTATTTTGTTGAAATAATAAAAATGATAAAATAAGTTGACAAATACAAACCATCGAAATTTTCGATAATGTATCGGCATTACACTTGTGAGCGTGGTTACCATTTTATATCCGTGAAAACAAAAACGAAAAATGTCAAATTAAATTTTTTGTAAATAGCCAAAAAGGCAAAAAGCTACTTTCATACGACGGATATTTGCATAGCTTACACCGATCGACTGAAAATAAATGTATTTGGCGCTGTGTTGAATTTATAAAATACAAATGTAAAGGATGCTGTCATACAACTAATGACGAAGAATCAGGTACGTCAAAACAGATTAATACTTTTGGTGTCAAAAATGCATTTGATTTTTTCAGTCAATTAAATTTTTTTTTACTTGTTTTTAGAAGAAATTATAAAAATACCCACACATAGTCACCCTCCAAATGCTGATAAAGTTAATGTTAAAGAAGCAATTGATAAGTTAAAAAATGAAGCTAAAACGTCATGCGAACCTACAAGAAATGTTGTCAGTAAAATAGTTTCAGATGTATCTAAAATAACTACAAGTAAATTACCACCAATTGATATGTTATCTCAGACTGTACGTAGAACAAGAAATAAATATAATGAAATTTATTTACAAATCCAATCAACATAACTGATTTAATATTACCAGACCAATATAAGGTAACCAAAACGGGGGTTCCATTTTTGTTACACGATATTAACAAAGAAGGAAAACGTAGTTTAATATTTACTACAGAAAACAATTTAGATTTTTTAAGTGAATCAGATGTTTAGATGGCTGATGGAACTTTTAAATCTGTTCCACCCTTGTTTTCTCAACTTTATATAATTCATGCTTGTAAAAAAAAATGCTACATATCCTTTAGTTTATATTTTAATGACTGACCGAACAAAAGAAACGTATTCAGAAATTTTTAAATTTTTAAAAACTAAGAAACCAAATCTGAAGCCATCTATGTTAATGGTTGACTTTGAAAATGCTTTTATATCAACTTTTAAAGAAGAATTTCCAACGGCGGTTATTAGAGGTTGCTTTTTTCATTTTACTCAGTGTGTTTGGAGGAAAATACAAAATAGTGGCCTACAGATAAAATAATATGGTCAAGATTCTGAATTTGCATTACAAGTTCGACTTCTTTGTTCATTGTCATTTATACCACCAAATAAAGTAATCGAAGCCTTTGATGAGCTTATTGAATCAGAATATTATATACAAAATGAAGAACTATTAGATTCTATAATAATGTATTTTGAAGACACGTGGATTGGACGTTTAGGGCGAAGAGGAGCACATTTTAATATTGATTTGTGGAATTGTTATCAATCAGTTATTGACAACAAACAATGCCGTTGAGGGGTGGCACCATGCCTTTAATGGATCTCTAGGAGCTCATCATGCATCGATATGGAAATTTATCATGTGTCTCCAATTAGAGCAAGGTAAATAAAATATACAATTATTATTTTTTTTTTTTTTATTTAAGTAATATTATTACAATTATATTACAATTATGTAGGCCTTCAAGAAGCAAAAATTGAAAAATACATGTCTGGTGAGCTACCCGTTAAAAAAAAGAAAATTTCTTAGAAATTGGATAAACAATTAAAAGAAGTGGTTCTTAATTATGAACATGTTACTGTACTTAACTATTTAAAAGGCATTGCGTGTAATTTTTCATTTTAAAAAATCTTTTATATGTATATTTTATATCAAAAATAACCATACCTACGGACTTAAATTGTATGTGGACCTTTGTAAAATAATGACGTTATAATAATATTATATCAATTATTACCGAAGTACGAGTTATTAGTAATTTAATACGAACCCCCCTTTGGCCCATGTATTAAAATAATATATTATGAGATATTTTGAATATAGGATATTTGTAACGGGGATATTTTCAACGTAGGATATTTTTAACGGGGATATTTTGAACGAGGGATATTTTGAGGGGGAACCAAGAATTATAGTCTTTTATTTTATTTAAGAGTAACATTATTTCATCACTATTTATTGGATTAAAAAATATAGTATCATTTATAATTTCATGGTCATCAGACACATGATTTATGTGTTCTATTTCTAAATTGTTTCCTACATTAATAAAATATTCATTTAATGTATTACAAATTTCTATTTTTGATTCAGTATTACAACCATTTTTCATTGTTATTTTATTAATATCACATGTTTTATTATTAATTGATTTTCCTATAACCTCATTAATAATATTCCATACCTGTTTACCATCAGACTGAGCTCTTAATAATTTACCTTGATAAAATAATTGTTTAGCTTTTCTTATTAATACATTTAATATATTTGTATATTTATTATAGAATTGTTTTAAGTGTGTATCAAAAGGCCTCAATTTCAATTTAGAAAACAATTTTTCCCTACTTCTTATAGAAGAATAACCTGTTGTAATCTATTCTTTTAATTTTGACATTTTTTTAGATTTCAATTTAATTACAGAAATAGTTGAATGATGAATAAATTCATTTATTTTAGAATAAAAACCTCGAGCATAGAATCAACATCATCAAAAGACAAAGTGGAACATCAATTTTCTAAATTAATTAATTTATTTAAAAGGCCAATATTTATTTTTTTTTATATATTTTACATTTTGACTATTACTTTGGACTTTAAACAATTCGCCAGATAACATCAGTGTTGTAGCATAATGATCAGTTATATCACATCGTAATATGTTTGAACTAATATTATTTGATTCTACATTTTTAAAAAATATATGATCAATGCAAGTATTTGAGGATTCAGTGACTCTGGTAGAATTATTTATACATGATATATATTCATGTTTAGCCAATACATTTAAATAATCATTGCTTACATTGGAAATTTTCATAATATCAATATTAATATCGCCACATAATATATTTAGTTAGTTATTTTTATTTTGAGATAAGGAAAAGTCTAGATTATTGATAAAATTTTCAAGATTATCATTGGGCGATCTATATATACAGATTAAAGAAAACAATAATTCATTAGATTTGATTTTAAGACGTATTGAATTACAATTTAATATAACATTTTTTTCATTTTGAAGAATATTTAGAGAATCTTTAAGTAATATTGTGACCCCATCACTTTTATTTAACGTTCCCAGCGAGTTTATAGATTTATAACCATTTAAAGAAAATTCAACATCATTCAAAAGCCATGTTTCACATAATACAATAATACTAAAATAATTTTTTATAGAACCTAGCAACATAGCTAGTTCATTGAAATGATTATTTATACTATCTGAACATTATCCTTTTCATCTGATGATTCTTATTCTGACCAAGCCTTCGAGAAGTTTTTTGCTTGCTGTGATTTTTCTATTAAAAATAAAAATCATACACATAATATACGCACAACCGATGGCGGCGGCCAGCGTTCGGGAAGGTTTAGTGGTGAGAATGCCCGAGATCGGACGAATTTGGGTCACCGCCCAGAAGAGTTCTCTCGTCGGCCGGAGTATATAGAATAGGTAGGTAATTGATAGAATGCTATTATTATGCTAGTATTATATTTATATACTAAATAATATATTAAATAGAATATAAGAAACTAAATGCTTTTGTTATTTTTCTAGTTGATAATATGATACAAAATAAATTATTGCAAATGGAATAAAAGCATAATAATTAACATTTTTTCACTATTGGTCATAGGAAAATTATCATTTTATTTTCATTATCAGTTAGTTTCTATGGTTGAAGATCACTAAGCTGTGAAACATAGTGTATATCAACAATTGTGATGAACAAAGTTCATTAAATCACATCCATCTTGAGTCATTGGTCGATAGTATAATTCTTTTTGCATTTTAATACGTCAGATGTATATTTTGATTTCTTCTACATTTGATTGACATTTTTTATCATAACGACGTACTAACTGCTACAAAGGCTTATCGACATTCTTGATTTTTTTTTTAATAGTTGCATAAAGCTTTCAAATGGAAAGGCTGAAAAATTATTAAGAGGTTCGTATTATTTTTGTGTCGAAACTTAGAGCGGGTGCTCCTGCACGGTGTCTGAGCGAGCCGGTTTTGTATATCGTACTGAATTGGTGTCTCTTTGAGTGGCGCTTGTGGCCTCCGGTAGATAGCGCATAGTGTTTCATAATGCCCTATTATAGTGTGAATATTCTGTGACAGAATTCATTACATTCATTAAATTGATAAATCCTTTATTTTCTACAATTGATAACGGCTGATTATCTTTTGCAATCATATATAATATTGCATTTATTAACTTTTCACTTTTAAAACCTCCATGTTGATAAGACATAACTTGTGAAAATGACTAATTTATAGTTTTTTGACGTTTGAATACTGTGTCTATATTGGACGATGGACCTTCATTAGTCGATGGTATATTAGAACTATGAGATGTAGAAGCTGTAAATGACATATTTGAAGTTGAATCTGTTGATAATATGGACAATGTTAGAGATGGATCATCAACATCTGAAGTTTCCAACTATTGCCTCGGTGTACCCGTTGACTTTGCTTTTGAAACCATAACACTACTGTGTTTACTAGTGAGATGTCCACTTAAAGTACTTGTGTTGTCTGAAAATAAAATAAAAATAAATTACAGTTACCCATTACTAAAAAGTTAGTTATAAGAATTACAATACATAATTTGCTATAGACAACGTGTACCGGTACTATTATATAATTATACTATATATAAAACCTGTCAAAACTGTTACTTCAAACAATACAATAACCTCTAATTTTAATTACCCATTAATACCAGAAGAAATTCGATGTTTAATTGTGGAAAAACGCAGAGCCAGAGCAAGGTACCACCTCTCTCGTCTTCCTTCACACAAATCCGCCTATAACAAACTTGCCAATTCTTTGAAAAAAATCCTTACAAAACATAAAGCCAATGCTTTCGAGCAAAAATTGCGCAACCTATCTGTTGCAAACGGTTCCCTTTGGAGAGAAACTAAACAGCTTTTAAAATACAAATCTCCCTCAACTCCTCTTAAAAAAGCAGACAATTCATTAGCTATTAGTGACGCAGAAAAAGCAGAAGTATTCAAAACGCATTTATCAAATATTTTTCAACCTCACGCTGATATTCTAGACCCTCAACACATAGTTAATGTTAGAAAATATTTAGACTCTCCGTTACCTAATGGACCTCCCGTGAAATACACCACACCAAACGAGATTAAAAATATAATTTTAAAACACTCGAATAAAAAAGCTCCCGGTTTTGACCTTATAACAGCAGAGGTTGCAAAATGTTTACCCAAAAAGGCAATAGTCCTTTTGACTTATATTTTTAATGCAATATTTCGTCTCTCATATTTCCCACTTATGTGGAAATTTTCACACATTGTCATGTTTGCAAAGCCAAACAAACCTCCAGATGCTCCAAACTCATATAGACCAATAAGCCTGTTACCATTTTTCTCAAAAATTTGCGAAAGGCTTATTCTTCATCGACTATCCCCACATGTTATCTCAAATAACATTCTTCCTTCATCCCAATTCGGATTTCGCGCTAAACACAACACAATTCATCAAGTACACCGCCTGGTTGATTCTATATCAACCTCGCTGGAACGTAAACAATATTGTTCCTGTGTTTTTTTAGATATATCACAGGCATTTGATCGGGTTTGGCACGATGGCTTACTTTATAAACTTCGCAAATTTCTTCCACCTCCCCTGTTTCTCCTAACTAAATCCTACCTCACCGATCGATACTTTCAAATTCGCATTGGAACATGTACTTCACAAATGGCTATGATAAATGCAGGCGTACCCCAAGGTGGTATTCTATCTCCATTATTGTTTAACATCTATGCCTCTGATCAACCCGTCACTGAAAACACCAGTGTTGCTGATTACGCTGATGACAAAGCTTTAATTTCAATTCACGAAAATCCCCTAATAGCCTCTGGTAATTTACAAACTCATCTTAATCTTATTTCATCTTGGTACGCCAAGTGGAGAATTAAACTGAATCACGCCAAGTCAATACATTCCACCTTCACCCTGAAACATGGCCTCTGTCCTCCAGTTACATTGGATAACATACCTATACCCACTTCCGATACAGTAAAATATTTAGGCCTTATCTTAGATAAAAGACTGACTTGGAATCCACACATCAGATCCAAAAGACTAATACTAAACTCTCGTTCTCGTATGCTCAAAACCTTGTTATCAAAAAATAAATATTCAAGCCTAAAAAATAAACTACTAATTTACAAAACATTTCTAAAACCAATCTGGACTTATGGTCTACAACTTTGGGGTACGGCAAAGAAATCGAATCTTAATAAAATTCAATCTTATCAGAATATCACTCTACGTCAGCTCACTAACGCTCCACCATACATTTCTAATTTAACACTCCACAACGATCTACATGTCAAAACGATTGAAGAGGAGTCGGTTATATATTACAAGCGATTCTTCTCACGTCTGGCAAACCATATCAACCCTCTAATTAGGAATCTAAATACCTTAACACTTCCCGATAATCCTCGCCGTCGACTGAAAAGGAGATGGTGCAGAGATCGTTTACTATAATTATAATCACTCCCTCTCTCTCTCTCTTTAAAAAAAAAAAAAAAAAATTCTATTCCTTCCTCCCAAATCTCCCATCACGCAAAGAGTCACTAGTGGGTGACTTCTTAATCACGCTTATCATGTTTTTGTTTGTCACTTGTCACTTATACTTATTATGCTATAAAGTATAGATTGTATAATTATTATAAAAAATAAAAAATAAAAAAAGTTTAAAAGTATCAGTTGAGACTTAAGTCACAATTAACATTTCGCATCACAAATTATAATAATATACAATTATCAAACCGCAAAAAAGAATTTCGAGTATCAACGGACGACGATTGACAAATGACAACATTAATTACAATATATGATAATTAATATTTGATTTTGGTTTTTGACCGTTTTCCGTTGTAAAATATTATGATATTATGAAAATAAGCAGTGTGATAGCCGCGTGATTCCTCTATCTAATAGCGTTTTCCACCACACTGCACTGTTGCACCAAGGTTGCACTGGTGCACATTATGCATGTTCCACCTGGAACACTGGTGCGCACTGGAAGACATTTTTTATGTTTCACCTCAATACACTCGGGCAGTGTTTTGCACCGAGTGCATTGATAGTTGCACGAGCTCAAGTCGACGGTGGGCTTTATCATTTTTCTGATAAAACTGATACCGTGTGATAAATGTCTGATAATACAGATATAACAAATTTTATGATTTTAAATTTGTAAAGATTTTGAATTTTTGGACCTAGATAGAGTTTTACGAGTTTTAGACTTTTAGAGTATATAAGTTCCCGTTCCCAGGTATAATGAACAAACAACAGATTTTAACTTTGATTAGTTATTTATCGTCCAGCGAAAGCGATGATGATGAATTGATTTATAACATTATTAAAGAGCCTGTTATAGGACCTAAAATTTATAATTTTATTCTAAATGTTGTTCACTCATACTCAGATAAACAGGTATCTACATCAATTCTCATTACACATTTTTATATTTATTATTTTGAATTATAATTTGAATGTGCAAAAAAAAATATGATTTATATTGTATAATATAAATGTTATTTTAAGGTAATATAGGTATATCCAAAATATTGGATACCTAATATATGTTATTTTTAGTTTAAAGCCAGCTTTAGAATAGAAAGAACTACAGCATATTACATAATAAAAACATTTGAAGATTCTACTTTTTTCCCACAACAGCATATGTATGAACCTCGTCAAACTTCAGAAAATTATATTATTTCATAGGTATATATGGTAATAAAAAGATTTATTTTTTATTTTACAGTCAAACAAAACTGAAAAAATATTATATTTTATAGGTTTTCTGCCAAAAAATCATGTTTACGAGATGTGGCTGAACGTTTTGGTAATGGCTTAATATATACATTATACTTGGTGAAATTATAAAAATTGGTTAAATTAATGTTATATTTATGTTATAACAAGCCTCTTCTAATTATTATACGTTGAGTTCCAAAACAAATGCCATTAAATGGTACAATTAAATTACGATTATTTTATGATCTTGTATTTATAACCATACAAAGTATGGAACTTACTTGTATTAACTTTAAACATATCGTATAATACAATTTGTAGATCATAAGTTTTGACCAAAAGTTCAATAATTAAACTCATGGTAAATTATATTAGTAAAATTCGATTTAGTTTTGTTAAGAATGATTTTGATTAATTAATTTATAATTGAGGGTAAAACATTGTTGTGTATAGGAGTATGTAGAGCCACACATCGAAATAAAATACAAACATTAAATATAAAAAATCTTGATTTAAAAATAATAAACCTATGTAATAATACATTTGCATTCGATAATAATATTTTTAATGCACTTCAATGTGATAATGTTCCTTTGCTAGATAGACCCCATTAGATGGTATTAATTTCATTATTAGTTAAAAAATATCTAAGTATTCGACTCCATTCTTTTGGCAAAATGTTTTCAACTGACATTTTAAATCCTGTTAGTAAAAGACAAAAATTAACAAATAATTTTTATGAACCAGTAGTAGGTATAAAATATTATATGTATTATAGACTATAGGTACCAGTTTTATTTTAAATATTTGTATTATTATTAAATTAATTAATATACTAGTTTTGTTTTATTTACTTGAAATATTTTATATTTATAACTTTACTATGTAGTACTAGTGTAGATACAAGTTTGGTTTTATTGATTTTAAATATAGCATTTCAAAAATATTTTACAATAGCACAAATTTTTATAAAATAATGTAATATTCACATGCACCATTACGTAATTTACATAACTGTTGAATAAGCTAAAAGTTGATAATATGTATTTAAGACTTATGTAAGTAAGTAAAGTTATTAACATATTAACATCATGAACTACCTATCCAACTTAAAGTTTAAACTCTTAATTTATAATATTAATCATATTATGACAAATTGATAACAATAGGCTATAATAGGCTAGGATAAGAGAATTTAGGACATTTTGTTGGCTTCAAAAACATTTCCAAGTTGTCTATCTAGTATTATATATCTGTGACCAGAATAGAAGCCGATAATTTGGGTGAAAAATTACAGTGTTACCAACATTGTACAAAAAGTAACTGCTATTATAACACATTGCCCCGTATAACCCTTAGCCCCCGTACCAATAATTCGTTTTAGAGCTAGGTACACCAAAAACCAAAATCGATTTCGTCAAAAACTAGCCAATAATCGGAGACATAAAGATGTCTTAATATCTTTGATGATAATGAAAAGGGAAAATGAATTTCGAAATGTTATACATGATGTGGGATGTGACCCATTTTTTTTATACATTACCATTGTGCAGAACAAATACATTTATATAGAGGATATCATAATAGTACAGAAACTCATAATTGATGCAACCGGTTCAATTGTACAACCATTTCATAAATTTGGTATTGAAAAGACAAAATCAATTTATTTGAGATGACGCTCGAAATTTAATAGAAGAAATGTATGGAATTCAAAATGAAGGACATAATAATTTTGAAAATCCTTTTAGATCTTGGGCGGATAATATATATACCAATAGTAAAAGTTTAGTCCAGGAAGGATCAGGGATAAATCCAGTGCTGTAGTGGAGAGTATACGGTGGTATACGCCGTATACTTTCTGGTTATTTCTAATAAACTCCTTATACCTTCTGATTAAGGTCGTGTACTCTCTGTTGTAGTGAAATTACCAAATAATATAAAAATAAAAGTCATTAGATTATTATTAATATTTTTGATAGAAAAACTAATAATGTTAAGATAGATAATTTGAATAAAACATAGTTTATATATATATATATATATATATATATATATATAATGTACGTACCGTATATTAAATAATACAACAACCAAATAACATTGAATAATAACATTAATTAACTGTAATTTCTGATTTAAGATAAAAATAAAATGTCCAGCCGTCATAAATATAAATATAAATAAAGAAGGAAAAGAAAACTCTATCGAAGTGTCTATGCAAAAAAGTATGGTCGATCAGGAACAGACAACAATACATTAAGGTATTTAGAACAGCATATTATATTGCAATACAAAATAGACCATTTTCTGATCACGATGATTTAATTAAATTACAAGAAATAGTGTAAATTTAGGTAAAATACTTCATTCTAGATATTCCGCAACAAATATAATATATCACTTATCGAATATAATGAGAAAACAATTAATATCTAGGATTATCACATTAAACTCAAAATTAAGTATTCTTATTGACGAATCTACTAGCTTAAGTAATAAAACTACTCTGTTAGTTTATTTAAAAACTTATTTAGGTGGAAATAATCCCGAATATGTATTCTTGGTTTTATGTGAATTACAATCACAAGATGCTGAACAAATAGAAAAACAACTTTTAAATACATTATGATCAAATGGTTTACATGAAAAATACTTACAAAAAAATTGGGTGGCCATAGCTACAGATGGAGCTAGTGTTATGGTTGGAAAAAAATCGGGTGTAGTAACTCGATTACTTGAGAAACATCCAAAACTCTTTACTTGGCATAGCTTTAATCATAGGCTTGATCTATCAGTATCCGATACAATAAAAGACGTACCAGGAATTGACCATTTTAAATGAATTATAGATAAATTATATATAGTTTGTACAATCAATCGCCAAAACATTCTCGTGCTCTGGAAAGTTGTTGCCAAGATCTAAAACTGCAGTTTAATAAAATAGGTCGTGTACATAGTACTCAATGGGTATCCAGTAGTTTAAGGACAGTAAGAGCAGTTTGAAAGTCATTTGCTGCCCTACATTCTCATTTCAAAAATTCTTGTGATGACCAAAGTAATGATAAAAATATAATTGCAGTATTTATTGGTTTGAAAAAAAGACTTGAAAGTCCAGAATTTATTTTAGATCTAGGTATTATGTATGATGTACTTCAAGAACTTTCAATGTTATCGAATGAATTACAGTCTCGAACAATTACGCTACCAAAAGCTGAACAGTCAATAAAAAGAACAATTAGAATAATTGAATATTTTAAACAATAATCAGGAGAATATACACAAATAGCATTAATTGCTAAATCAAAACTATTATTTAATGAGATTGAACTTGTTCCAAATAAAAAAAATGTTGCTATAATTAAAATCAATTATTCAAAGTATAGTTGATAGAATGACGACTCGATTATGTTCGAGGTCAGAGGATGAGAACTATCAATTACTTAGTGATATTTCAGCACTAGATCTAATTAACATGAATACTGAAAGAAGTGGAAGTATTAGATGGATAATTATAATTACGAAGAATTTGTATGCGTTTTGATGTTGATGAAATACAAGCTGTTCAAGGATTAAGAGCCTTTATAAGAAATAATTAACTGATACCAGATAATTTTAAACCCATTTTAAATACAATCACATCATTACCATGTTCGACAGCTGAGTGCGAAAGAAGATTTAGCCTTATGAATAATATTATTCGGCTGAAGTCTGGCCGATCTAGCTGAAATCACCCGGTAGACATGCAAATATCATTTAATAAATCGATTTAAAATCGAATAATAGGTCGACCGATTTCACACCTTCTGCATCGATAACATACGTCTCCAGCTACCTTCTCCTTCATTTGCATGTACAAAAAAATAAAAACCCTGTACACAGTGAGCTGACGGCTGAAGTCTGGCCGATCTAGCTGCAATCAACCGGTAGACATAGCCGGTTGGTACCTGTAGTCTGTACCAAATAAGAGCACACCGCGATCGGCCAGACTCCAGCCGTCAGCTCAGTGCATACAGTGCACAACCAGGTGATTGCTAAGTGATTGCAAACAACCAGGTGATTGCTAGGTTTATTGAAGAGAGATTGCGACAAGCCAGATATGGCCAAGTTCAAATAAATCGTATAAAACCAGGGTTTTGACTTAGAGTCATGATATTACAATACGGTTCTGCTCTTTTCCTACACACCCCCGGAATACAAGGGTCGTTTACTTTGTGATATGTTGAAATTTAACACTTGAATTCTATAGAGCACGATACGCTGAAGAGTTTGCCGCTTTCAAATTTCAGGGGAAATTAATTATTCGTGCTCGATACCCCCCCCCCCCCCAAGTTCAGAACATATGAGTCAAAAAAAAATTTTTTTCGCCGTAAGTAACGACTTCTCGACACCCTACCTGAGGACCAAAAATGCTCCCCGGGTCATGTTCTATAAGATTAGTTGAGAAAAAACGTAGGTCACGAGGGGCTAAAATTTCACTTAATGATTAAATTTTTTTTACGTAATTTTACGTACATCTGTATAAAAATATTGATGTAATTCGAATTTTGCACTTAGAACTCTGCAAGTGGTATGGTTGCATTCGGGGGGATCTCAGCTATCTGGGCTTTAGCTATTTATTGACTATTCCAACATCACCTACATAATTGAAATAAATATGTAACATATGAATTTAAAAATAAATAGAAGCTATTCATCCACAAACACGCATCATATTTTGATTGATGAAGAATCTGTAGTTGAAATATCCATCCCAGCCATCAACAAACTGCAATGATGTGTTGGTTTGGCCTGTCTACTGACAATGGAAAAAAACGCACAGTATGCCCTTAAAAAATATTTAAAATTCATACATATAATTATTTAAAATTTATAATAAAATTTTTTTTTTACAGTTATCAAATATTTGTGGGCACATTAGGATTGTTATGTGTGTACTAAAATATAATTTCATAGACAAACAATCATTAAAAAAAGAATTAGGAGAATTGGTTAACAATAAATATTTAACGATTGAATCTTACCACAGCTACACCATATACAATCTTTGTATGGAAAATATAATAAATCATATAAATACAAAAAAAAATTAAAATTTATATATCCATGAAATTATGAATATCAGCCGCGATAAATATTGTATAACGGCCGTATTTTACAATGGAACTTTATTTCTTTTATTCTAATACCGGCAATAATTCACAACTTCAAATTATCTTCTTCATTGTGTATTTGTTTCAGCTACCAACCTCCATGAATACAAAAGTAAATAAAAACAATCAAACCAATAGCAATAATAACATCAATATATTCAACAGATTCCACAGAAAATTCAAAATTATACACAATTTTATCAATAGCCTTCTGGAAACACATTTTAAAGACATTACGTACAATAATATAGATAAAAAATACATCATAGAAATTGAAACTTATAAAAAAAATTTACAAAATCTGCTGGAAATTTTGCCCCGAAAAAAAAGAGACTCATTATACACAACAGACGAGATTTTCGGAGTTATACATCAACAGCATATGATTGAGTCAATGAATTACAGACCGCCACAGACGCCAATAATTTTATCGAAGTTCTCTGGCACAAAACAAATTTTTTACAGAGAAAGTTCAAGTATAAAAAAAATTTATAGAAGTATAATATCCTAAATAAATAACTATTTTTTTGATATTCCTGCTTTACAATATATTTATTTATAATAATAAACAACATTATATATATATATTTTTTTTTTTTTTTTTTATAATGTTTGACATTTTTGACGATGGCGATATAATTGATTTGGTGCAGCGAATGAGTCATTCATGGTTTAATATACAAGGTTATTGTACATAGCCCATATTGTTATCAAACAAAAATAAAATGGCAGCGTAAGGGTACGGTCCATATCATGCATATACTATCATAGTATAGCCAGTATACGTCGTCCCCTATTGTTATATTCTAGAATATCAAGTATTAATAAAATGGTTTGATCGTTTGATGACTGTCGCGATTATCGTAATAGCACGATACAAGAATGTATAGTGAGAGTCCAAGCACAAGGTTTAGTCGTGTGCGATCGTCCTATAGTGTTGTTTTTGTTTTACATCGGTTTCCATTAATTTTAAAATGCCAAAAGTCGGAACGAATCGAATTTGTAGTTATGTGGCCGAGTTTGGTGAAAATATATTTGCATCCGATTTAGGTGTTTATTTTGTAAAATGTGCGAAATAAAGGTGAACAGTGACAAACGTTTTTGCGTAACTTAGCATATAAAAACTGAGAAACATGCTCGAGCTGTTAATCGCAAAGCTAAAAAAAATAGTTTAACGCAACCGCTTATTACGACACCATCATCACGAAAATCTGATTTTAACAAAGATTTATGCAAAGCATTGTTAAAATCAAATATTCCATTGGAAAAACTAAGCAACACACATTTTCGATCGTTTCTAGAAAAATATGTGGATAAGGACTTTCCTTCCGTATCTACGCTAAGAAAAACCTACGTCGAAGATTGCTACCAAGAAACGATGGACGAGATAAGAAATGAGGTGAAAAATAAAAAGATAAATAAATTTTATTACAAATTTGAGGGCATCACTTTTAATTTCAAAAGTATCAAGTGTAATGTTGATTAAAAGTAACGGACCACCTATTGAAGTGGTATTCAACCCAGAAATGTACGTGAGGTCGTGGCTAGAAGGCCATCGCTCAGCTGATGACAACCAATCAAGATTGAAAAGAAATAATTTAACAAAATCGGAATCCAGACAACAGTTATGGGATATTTTTCAATACATTTATTTAGAAAAATAAATGTTTAGTTTTAATTTTTAACTGTACAATTAATGTGTGTTATTTACCCTCTACCATGGTATTCGGTTGGACGATTATGCGTTTTAGCTGCTTTAAGATGGGATACCTAATGATAGTATAAATGTTTAATGTTACAACTCATAGTATACCCTCTGCCTTTTTTAGGACTACAGCACTGGATAAATCTTTTATTTATTCCAACGTTAGTACCCACTTTGATAAACATCATGAAACTGTTACCTTTATGGTCAGGTGTAATGGTGCCAATATTTGACTATGGTGATGATATATCGAGCTCAGCTGAAATAGAGTAAAGTTTCAAAAAACTCAAAGCTGTAACTTTTAAAAATATCCCTTTGCCAGCTGACCTTGAAACATTCACGACCAATCACATTGATTCACTAAAAGTTGTCACTCTTCTACAATCGGTCAGAAATGAAAACGATCTTTTTTAAAAATGGACAATTATTGTTTAATAAATTATCAAATTTTTAATTTCTATTAAGTATAGATTATATATATTATTTTTTTTCTATTATTTGTATAAATTTTATTTTTATTTTATTATAACTCACGCATGTACTGTCATTAGGATAATATTGTAAATTGGAATTTTATTCCGTTAGTAAAATATTATTTTTATTATTATTATTCACCAATGACAATGTATGAAATGCAAGTGCTCCCATAATTGTTAAACATAATAGATAATAAGAGAAATGAATATCAACCACTATGTTATGAAATTATTGTAACAATTTTATAAAAGACTATTAAACATTATAATTGTATTTTTAATGTTACAGGTAGGTAGCTTACTGTGATAGATAAGAACTTAAATAAATTTAAAACATTGGATTTTTTTTCATTTATTTCCAATATTGTAGAAAGTGGCATAACATCTAAAAGTTACTCTCAAAGAGCTGAACTAATTATAAATCACATAAGTCCTTTAATTAAAATGTTGGAATGTGGAAATTCATTGGTTTTGTGTGAATCTGCCATTGGCCATGCAAAAAATAAATTAATAATGGATGCCCCGTCAGGTATAGAAATAAAAAAATGTTGTATAGTCGCATGCGATACTCAAGAGGATAGTATTTTGAAGTTTACAACATTTCAAGTTAATGATGAAGATAACATAAAAGAACTTCAGTCTTATTAATACAAGAACACTAACTGAATATCTAAACTATGGAGATAATTGCAAAGGCTTGAAAACAATAACAACTACTTTATCAAAAATATATTTATTTATTGATATTTTATACTTGGGATTTAAATTAGTTTTAGTATTATTTTCTATTATAATATTAGTTAGGATAATCATACTGTTTAATATTAAGGTGATGATAACCAAAAGAGCAGTAAGGATGGTACAATTGTGAAAATTAAATTATGTGATATCCCCACTGTTATCATACATAAGTTAATTACATATGAACTACGTAGTGTAATATGCTACCATAAAGGCAAATCAAGCTTAAGGAATTCAATTCGACAATACAATACTTATTCCAGATGGGATACTAACAATTGGGAGTTCTATGATGATTTAAAGAAGAAATAAATAGGTGTTAAAGAAACGTTAATGGTAAACTGTGAATTTTTATTTTACATGATATAAAATAATGTATTTATAATTTATAAGTTAACATATTTAATAGTTTTAAAAACGTTTTAAAAAGGAATGTACAATGTTTCATTATTAAAATGTTTTAAAATATATAGTATAGAAGATTATTTTACTAAATAACTTTTAAATTTAAAAAAAATATAGTATTAAATGTAAATATAATACATTGCAAAGTATAATACGGTTCGTCTGAGTTTCTTGTTATCACGTATGTATATTTCTATTAGTTTGTACAAATAATGGGGAGGAAACCGGCCGTTGTCGGTACAAGCACAGATTAAAAAAAAACATTTTGCACTTAGATGTAAACAAAAAATGGCCTGATAAAATCTCCGCCAGAATCAATGTGACCATTTCAACTGACTAAAAATATTTGAAACATATCATAAGCTGGTGACTCACCTGATAGTGATACCCGAGTATCCGACAAAATTTTTCGATATAATTAATTCATCTAGAAGACCTGGCCTAAAAAGTTTTAACAGACCTTTTAAAAATACTGATGCCCAGATTTCACATTTAAAATGTATGGGAAATTTTTTTATAACATTACAAGTATTTAACAAAAAAAAAGATGTTGAAGTGACAGGCCAAATGAAATTTATTATGAAATTTATCTACGTGATTTTAATTTCACGTAGATTTCAAACCGTGATCGGTGTACAATAAACGATAGATACGAGTGACGAGTACACTAGTACACGACCGCGAAGGTCTACGAGCGTTCTATATTTTGTTATTGATATTATCGATAAAGTATATACATCTGTACCCGTATGGTCGTCTATCGCCTACTAATATAGTTGATAAAAAATAAAAATCAATCGACTATGAAGATAATCAACAAAATGTTATACTATTATAAGATACTTACTGAAAAAGTTGTTGCACATACACACACTACGCCACTGGTGCGTAAGTTGTACATCCGAGTAGATATCATAATATTAAACGAGTATAAGTATTTTTGTGCTATGAAATATGAATATTAATAAATAATTGTATAAACGTAATATAAAATTTACCCGCACAATGTAGTGTCGCGTTATTATATATCAGGAGCACAGGACAAAAATAAGTAGAAAATCAGAAATGTAGTGGGAGACATGGTAAGAGCCTGCACGTGGCGTCCCCTCCATCGCTATATATGACTCCATACCAAGATAAAATATCGCGAACTAATCTTACCAATACCGGTGCCGGAATGTTTTTGCATTCAAAATTGAAAAGGCCCTTTTTAGGGCAACCCCCACCTGCAATTAATGTGATAACACAAAATATCGAAGGCTTTTCTGTGACTAAAGGTGACCTTCTTGCTTCACTTTGTAAGTCACAGAGTTGCGACGTTTTATGTGTCCAAGAAACGCACCAGGATGAGGCCAGTATTATTCCAAAAATACCGGGAATGAACCTTGTCATTGAATTACCACATTCACAACACACCAGTGACCACTGAAGTTTGTACAGTGTCTTGTCAATTCATATTTTTTAAATACGTTTGTGTATTAAATTAAAATTACCGGTGTTTTAATTACATTCTTTTTTTTATAAAAATGAATCGTAAGACCAGTGTGATTTGGGATTATTTCACAGTAATTAAAAGTGATAAAGCTAAGTGTGGATTTTGTAAAACAGTGCTTAAATTTAATCAATCTTCGACAACTAATTTATTAAGACATATAAAATCTAAACATCCAACAACTGATTTGTCCAAACGTTAAAGACCTAATTTTGATGTAGAAGAAAATAACAAAGATGATCCTTCTAGTAACAATGGCAATCTATCAGCATCAATATCTTCTAATTCTGGTGTCGTATCAACTTCAAAATCTAATAGAGATAGGTCTCCTCTTCTTCATCGTCAGCAGTAATCATCAATTCGTCCACAGCAATGTCAAATTTCTAATTATTTCAGCAAACCAGTAACTGCATAAAAAAGGCAATTAATTGACCAACAGGTAATTAAAATGATAGTAAAAGAATATTACAACTTTATTATCGTTGAAGATGTTGAATTTATAAAGCTGGTAAATATGTTGAACCCTGGTTATTCCCTTCCCTCTAGGAAAACCCTTTCAACATCATTATTGCCTGTTCTTTATAATGAAATATACAAAAAAGTCCAATCAGATATTGAAGTTAATGCACAGTATGTTGCCTTAACTACAGATGCGTGGACATCACTTAAAAATGAGAGTTATACGGCAATTACTGTACACTTCATAGATCAAAACTGTGAATTAAAATCATATTTACTTTCATGTGCAAAATTTCCAATGCGACACACAAGTGAAAATATTAAAGACTGTCTTCAAAATATTGTAAGGCAATGGGGTTTGCAAAATAAAATAGCAGCTTGTACTACTGACAATGCTTCAAACATAACTTCAGCGATTTGCTTATGTCAGTGGAGACATGTTTCATGCTTTGCCCATAGCCTTAATCTTATTGTTCAATCTTCTCTGGACCAAATCAAAGAAACTAGAGTTAAAGTTAAAAGCATTGTCGAGTACTTTAAAAGAAGTACACTCGCCACTGAAAAATTGAACCAAATGCAGGAACAATTAGGTTACTCTCCAGTCCATACACTAATACAAGATGTAGTCACCCGTTGGAATTCTACGTTTCATATGTTCCAACGGTTTTTTGAATTAAAAACTCCAATATTTTCTTCCTTAGCAGATCTTAATTATGATGTCAGTTTAACTTCAGATGATTGGCAGATAATAAGTAAATCTTGCGATATTCTGAAACGATTTGAAGAAATAACTATTGAAATGAGTAGTGAAAAAGGTGTAACAATATCTAAAACTATTTTATTTACCCAGGCTTTAATTAACTTTTGTAACAAACTAATGACCCAACATCAGACAATTCCATGCATAGACAGCTTTATACATAAATTAACTGACGAAACAAATAAGAGATTTGGTCAGTTAGAAAAAGATATGCTGTTAGCTGAGGCAACATTTTTGGATCACCGGTTAAAAAAATATGGATTCAAAAATCATACAAAGGAAAAATTATAATTAGTGAAAAAAATGTACAGCAACGTAACTTGACAACTTACCCGATACCACCGACAGCGAGTAATAAAGAAGATTCAATTTGTTCCGACTTTGATTTGGAAGTTACTGATATAGTTCAGTCTCAGGATCCAAAAGCGTTGATGATTATCGAAGTAGATAAGTATCTTCAAGAACCTTTGATTGCAAGATCAAACGATCCATTAAAATGTTGGAATGAAAACAAAAATATTTACCCTACTTTGTTTGAAATAATGAAGCGGCGTTTTTGTATACAAGGTACATCTGTTCCGAGTGAACGTGTGTTTTCCAAAGGTGGACAAGTTTTAACTGAAAAACGAAACAGATTATAAAGTAAAAGGGTTGAGCAAATTATTTTTTTAAATTTCAATTTAAAATAACTTTTATTATACAATTATAATACTAAATTATTTTACACTAAAAAGTTAATTATTATTATGTCATTATAAGAATAGTATACTTAGTACTTACTGTTGAAAGTGAAGCTTGACGGACTAATGATGTTAGCATTAATATAATAAGTAATAACACGACAATATGATTATGTATAAGTATAATATATAATAACGTACAACTGGACAATTAAACTGTGACTATACACACACACCGCGTACACTCGGTATGACAGCGTCTGTGCAAGTGAATATTACATACATCAAAGGCCCTATTTATATGAACAATCGAGGCCATCCCGTATCCGTATATAATATAGAAAGCGATAGTAAAGGTGTTACACAGCTATATCGTAACTGCATAAGTATCTATTAGAAAACGACATTGTACGCGCACGTGTGTTTACATGGTTTGAATACTAATATTAATTGTATATTTCAACACCCTCCCTCAATTAATAATTTCTTTAATTGTAGTCACTCCTATGGCTGACCGCAACTTCTCGAATCGTTCCTTAACCAAAGGCTTGGTTAGAATGTCCGCAATCTGGTCCTCTGTTCCAATGTACTGTAGTTGGAATTGTCCTTCTTCGTATTTCTCCCGTATGAAGTGGTACCGTACGTCTATGTGTTTAGTCCTCTTATGAAACTCCGGATTCTTAACTAAACGAATAGCACTCTGATTATCAATGAATAATACCGGTTGTTTATCACCTGTTTTTGATAAGCTTATTATCAACCGCGTAATCCACATGATCCCTTTTACAGCTTCACTGGCCGAAATATATTCAGCCTCGGTCGATGACAATGACACACAATGTTGTCTCTGCGATGTCCATGAAATTATGCTCGACCCGTATCTAAATAGAAATCCTGACGTTGAACGTCGTGTCTGAACGTCACCTGCGTAATCTGAATCGCTAAATATTTCTAATGACAATTGTGTATTATGATTAAAATACAAGCCATAATTAAATGTTCGTTTGACATATCGTATAATCCGTTTTACCAAGTTCCAATGAGCTTTAGTTGGTTTTGCTAAGTAACGACTAGCAAAGTTTACTGCATATGCTATATCTGGTCTCGTTACCTGCGATAAAAACAGTAAGCTACCTACTGCCTGCCTATAAGGTATTTCTTCACTTAATATCTCCGATTCTTCCTTTTGTTCAATAGTATGTGATTTGTCTATCGGAATTGAAAGTTCCTTGGCGTCCAGCATATTAAATTTATTAATTATGCTACATGCATAATTTGTCTGATGCACAAATAATGAACCATTTTTCATTAAGTTTACCTGCATACCTAGAAAATATTCTAAGTTTCCCTTTTTAACCTCAAACTCTTTCTCCAAGTTCGTTAAAAGTTTCTCTATTATCTCTTCATTATCTGCCGCGATTAAACCATCGTCAACAAATATTGCAAGAATAATTTGGCTGTTATCAGCTTTGAATACACATGCATCCGCTTCGGTACATTGTAAACCAAATGCATTCAAAAAGTTCTTAAAGCGTATATTCCAACATCTTGGACTTTGTTTTAAGCCATACAAACTTCGCTGAAGCTTACATACTTGATTTGAGCCATCTTCGTAACCTGGTGGTTGTACCATGTATATTTCTTCCTGTAGTTCCCCGTACAGAAATGCTGTCTTGATGTCGAATTGTCGTAGTATTAATTTTTCCACAGCTGCTACTGCGAATATCGCCCTTATTGATTCGTATCTGACCACTGGCGAAAATGTTTCATGGTAATCTATACCATATTTCTGTGAACAACCCTTAATGACCAATCTGGCCTTAAATTTATCTATACTACCGTCAATTTTATATTTGGTTTTGAACACCCATGCATTTCGTAATGCAACTTTATCCTGTGGCAAATCGACTAGAGTCCAAGTCTGATTTTCGTGTAATGAATTAATTTCGTCGTTCATAGCATTATTCCATTCATTTTTGTTTGACCCAGTAATTGCCTCATCATAATTCAATGGACTGACACAGTTAGCAATAAAAGTCTGAACATTATACCTGTCCGGCTTCTTAAGTGTATTCCTGTCACGTAGAACCATAACATTTCTATCATCGACTATATTTTCGTCCTTCTCACGCACGCCCGTTGAATTAATTTGAGTGTCTGTAAACTCTAATGTGTCTGCAATTACATTTTCATAATTATTACATTCGTCTTCGAATATAATGTCTCTGCACACGGATATTTTATTTGTTTTCGAATACCATACACGATAACCTTTCGTGCTGTTCGAATATCCAACAAATATTCCTTTTTCACTTTTTGGATCCCATTTCTGACGTTTTTGCTTTGGTATGTGTGTATATACCGCAGTACCAAAAACTCGTAAATGTTTAATATCTGGCACGACTTTATAATATAACTCGTAAGGTGGCTTACCAATCTGTGAACTCGTTCCGGTTAGATTAAGTGAATAAACCGCTGTGTTCACAGCTTCTGCCCATAATGACACGTCAAGATTTTTCGCACATATCATTGTCCTGGCAGCTTCTACGATTGTTCCGTTATCACGCTCGACTTTCCCGTTCTGTTCCGGCGTATATGCTACCGTAGTTTGGTGTCGTATGCCATATTTCTGTAGAATACCTGTAATATCCTTGTTTACAAATTCTAACCCATTATCTGTCCTTAATATTTTGACTTTAGATCCTGTTTCTGTTTTAACACTTTTTATAAATGTTTCCATAATATTTTTTACTTCATATTTATTCTTAATAAAATATACTGTTCTGTAATGTGAATAGTCATCTCTAAATAGTAAAAAATATTTTGACATACCGATAGAGTCCCTCTGCATCGGTCCACATAAATCTGCATGTATTAAATCGCCGACGTTAAAATATTCGGTCTCACTTTTACTGAACGATTGACGGTTTTGTTTCCCGATTATGCAGTCGCTGCATACAAATTGATCGTCCTTGGCTGAATAATCAATATTATGTTTTGCCAAACAATTCCTCACGTATTGAATATTCTGGTGCGCTAAACGCTTATGCCATACTTCTAATCGTTTTTCTACTGCAATGTTCGCATAACATTCAGCTTTCGATGGTGCTTCAACTTTGATCTGTAATTCAAACAACCTACCGCATCTTGTGCCTATGCATACAGGAATCCCGTTTCTTTTGAACACACACGTTTTATTGTCTGACGTTAGTTCTAAACCTTTGTCTAACGCTGACCCGCACGAGAATAAATTAAATTTTAATCCCGGCACGTGCAATACATTTGCCAAGTAATTTTTATTCCAATTACCGTTCACGTATGATAATATATTAATATTACCTTTTCCTGTTGCATATAGATTTGTTCCGTCACCTATTGTTACCTGTTGTGTATATTTCAATGGTTCATAACTTGTAAACCATTCTAGGTTCGCGCTCATATGATCCGACGCGCCTGAGTCTAAAACCCACGTATCTGTTGTAGTTTCATTTATCCTTGACTCGCTTATAAATGCATTTAAATTTGTACCTGTAGTACCGGTTTTCCCACCTTTCATACTACTTAGAAAATTCTTACAGTTTCTTTTATAATGACCAATTTTACCACAGTAATAACATTTAACATTACTTTTATTAGTAAATTGTTTTTTACCTTTACCATAACTGCCGTTTTTTCCATCGGATCTGTTTTGAAATTTGGCTGGAAATGCACTCGATTTCTCTTGTTCACCAACTTCACCTTTGATCTGGATAACCCGTGATTCTTCAATCAACAACCGACTAGTTAAATTATTTATATTTTTACTTCCCGTTGGGACTGAATCCCAAGCACTGTAAAAATGATTATATTCTTTTGGTAATGTCATTAGTATTTTTGTCATAACCATGTTATCCGTAACTGGTTCACCCGCTACTCTCAGTTTCCTTCCTAAATTGACCAATTTAGAAATATGCGTCGACATGTCATCTGTCGACTCCTTTGAATAACTGAAAAATTGTTGTTGAAGCAAATGTATACTTGCCTCAGACTTCTGCTCGTAAATACTCAGCAGTTTCTCCCACATTTCCAATGCAGTCTCACAGTTAATCAAATATTGTAATGGACCATCGTCCACTGAGGTAACTATTATTTTCTGACATTTACCGTCCGCTTTTTGCCAAGCGCTAGTATGCCTTTGCCAACGTGCTTTGGCATCCTCGTCGGTCTCTCCTGCCGACTTTTTTATAGGTAGACCTGGTTTCGTCCATTCGCCTGAAACTATCTCACCTACTTCCAAGGCATTTAAAATGACCTTCATCTGGAACTTCCATAACGACCAGTTTTCCGCACATAATTTTGTTATCTTCACCGTGTCTTCCATGACCGATGATTTCCCGTATACTTGACCTGTATAACAATTTATAACAAAACTTTACCTATGTACACTGTTCCGCCGTTTTCCGAAATCCAGGATATCTCCGACTGGTTGTAGTTTTCTGCGTTAATACAAATATAAAAATACTTCGATCACGAATCCACTAGACTGTATGTCTTGGTTATTGACTGGGCCCATAACCTGTTGAAAGTGAAGCTTGACGGACTAATGATGTTAGCATTAATATAATAAGTAATAACACGACAATATGATTATGTATAAGTATAATATATAATAACGTACAACTGGACAATTAAACTGTGACTATACACACACACCGCGTACACTCGGTATGACAGCGTCTGTGCAAGTGAATATTACATACATCAAAGGCCCTATTTATATGAACAATCGAGGCCATCCCGTATCCGTATATAATATAGAAAGCGATAGTAAAGGTGTTACACAGCTATATCGTAACTGCATAAGTATCTATTAGAAAACGACATTGTACGCGCACGTGTGTTTACATGGTTTGAATACTAATATTAATTGTATATTTCAACACTTACTACTTACCATAACTTTGTTCTTGATTTTAAGTCAATAAGTCATAAATATTTTCTTTTTTATTAAATAACGAATCGCAAAATGTTGTTTAATTTGTTTGTGTTGTTCTTGTTTATGATAACTGATAATAAATAATAATGATAACATGGGCACAGGCACAGTTTAAGATATACATATCGCAGGGAAAATGACGCTCCACTTCCGGGGGTATGTAGAAACAGACCAAGAGCGATACAATAATATACAATATACTATATTGCTCTATTCCTACAGTACCCCGGAAGTGGAGGGTCATTTTCCCTGCGATATGTTGCAATTTCATACTACAATTCTGTAGTGCACGAGCCGCTGATCAGTTTGACGTTTTCAAATTTTTGCGGAAACGAATATAGTATAGGAATTACAGCGGGGTTGCATCCCAAAAAAAAATAACTTTTCCAGTGAAGAGTCAATACACCCAGTAAATCTAAGTTCTTATTTCTTAGTTGTTAACTTTGAAACTTTTACACAGTGTAGCCGACGTATGTATCAATCTACAGATATATTTTTTATAACCGTGGTACTAATATTTGATTTTTGGTGACGGTTCAAAGTGGAAATACTGTAACGATGTACATGTGCTCAATACCCCCCCCCCCCTTTGGAACATATCTGTTTTCCGTAATCGTAAATATTAGCCTTTAGACGGTCGTAGATACTCGCCTTTAGAAGTGTATAGGAATGCACTCATACTACTTTCATAACCCTAAGTTGGAAACTTGATTTTCCACGATTTTATAACTGGGGAATATCCGGCCGTTTCCGACTCCCCCGCGCTCGCTATACTTTTGGACACCGAAATTCTTAGTTACTATATAATACTATAGGTAATATTATTCGTACGCGGCACACAGCGTTGTCGTGTTGAAATTGTAATATTGTGTACTTTGGCCGACGGCGATCCTGACACCCCACCTCCCGCCACTCAAAAGGCTACCCAGTCACACCGCCGTGACCCCTCACCCTACCAGCCCACTAAGACTCGCAGTGGTCTTATCTTGAATTAACCGTCTATTTTGGGGATTGCGTATGGAAAATTTCTGATGCTTACCGCTGTCGGCGTCGCCGCCGTCAACTTGCCGACAACTCTCCCATCAACTCGCAAATAGACCGCTGCAATCTTTATCGGTGCCCGTCAACGTTTGCGATTGCAATTCACTTTGCCTCTGGCCGTTATTCCTTTAGGAACCTACTTACACTTACTACTCACACCTACTTACACGTCTGCACTTTATAGTTTATACTGTACATGCATTAATTTTGTTTTTCTTGCTGTGTAACACGTCATCACGAAGGTAATATAAATTATTAAATTGTACGCGCGCACACATCAATTAATTTATTTGAATTTAGAAATATCGTACACGACTTTGGAACACACGATTTACCGCAACTTCACAACTTTTTTCTATATTTCATACTCTCAAGTACGAACCTCGTGGTTTTATCCAAAGGCATGCACACGCCACTTACTTTATAATTTATTTGCATTAATTACATTTATTAACCCTTTCAGTCATAGTGGTATCATAATGAAACCACTATTTTACAAATTTTTTCCTCATTTTGTCGTAGTGGTATAGTATCAAAACCACCTCTAAATAAGTCTACTGGTAGCACTGTAAAAGTTTGATGTAACTGTTTTTGTAATAATCAATTGTTTCAATAATTAATCGTATTATTGTTATCAAATAATTATGATATTTTATTATTATATTTTTGCATGACTATTTATTTAATTACTCGAAAACAATTCACAGTATTGTTAACGAAGTCGGTTTATTTGAAAGGTAAGTACAATGAAACTATTATTCACTATTCAATTTGGAAGTCAATCTATTTTTAACTTACTTTTTACTGGTTTTTTAGGTGGTTTCATAATCATACCACAATGACTGATGAAAAAATTGATGAAAAAGATTTGATTTTTCAATTATTTGAAAGTATCCCAAGTGATGATGAATCAATTATTGGTGACGAGTCAGATTTCGAAGAAGATGATTATACTGCTATTGAAGTAAATTAATTTTACGATTGTTGATATGATATTATAGTGTGAATTATAAATTAATTTCTATACTTATAAATAGGACAATCAAATACAAAGTAACTACTCAGGTGAACAACTGACTGAAACAATTAATGATTATATAGTTATAACCGTACCTAATTTTCAAAATGTTCAAGATGAAGTATTTTCTAATGAAATTCAAATTGAAAATGATATTGTATGTATATACATTTTTAAAACAGTGTGATATTATTATTTTAATTAATCAATGTTTTTTCCAGGACAACATTAATTTACTTCCTAATGGTATGAATGCAGAAGACATGCCTCTTGCAGATAGAGTACTGAACATTGAAGGGATTTGGGAAGAACATGGTTTTGTAACTCAGCCACAGAAGTTCATGGGAAATGCACCACTTGGACCAAATGTACCAGATAATTTGTATGACCCTGTTAGTTTTTTTTACTGTATATTTACTGAAGAGCTTATTGAACATAATATAGTGTTTCAAACCAACTATTATGCACAACAACAACAGAAATGATGATCTTGATGATGATGATGATACCGATGATACTGATGATTATGATTATGCTCTAAGACCTATAGTAGAGTGGTTGTCACAGATCTTCATACGCCAGGACCAAGTAGAGTGGTCCCGGCTGAACCGGTCATTAATGATGGTAATATGACATTTATAAACATTAATATATGTACTGTTTGGAATTCCTAATACAAAAATAATTAAACTTACATTTTTTACATGTTTGGTCGTGTTATTGAATCAGAATCAGATACAACTGAGAGCGATTCAGATGATGACTGTGACGACGATGACGAAGACGCCAAACGCCTCAGAAATCGTTTTAAAGATGGTGTTAAAAGTAATCCATAAACAATTGATATTTATTTTGATTTTTTTTTATCAGTTATTTAGTAAATTTTTTAACTATTTCATTTCTATTTTGCTTAGAGAGTAAAACCAAATACGATCCAGTACTAATTCCTACTGTAAATAGAGACGCTAATGGTTATTTCAAGTGCGAACATTGTCAAAAATTATTCAAATATAAGTCACACTACCTGAGGCATTTGTCGAAACACATCACCTACAGATTACACAAATGTCCAGTTTGCCAAAAAGAGTTTAAGAGGTTAGACACTTTAAACCGCCACAAACGTAGTCACTCCTCGACGCGAAAATATAGATGCAACATGTGCCAAAAGAAATACAGAGACATGGCAAGTGCAGTTGCTCATTACAAAGAAAAACACGAACAAAAAAACCCTGTAAGGCCTTGCGAAGCGTGTTGCAAAATTTTTTTGACTGATAAAAGCCTACGATACCATTTATATCCTCATGGAAAGGTGATGAAATTTAAATGTGAACAATGCCCTGCAGAATTCAGCAACCCATGGGGCAAATCAAGGCACAAAAAAAAGAAGGTAATAAATTAAATTATAGATAATTTGAACTCTTATAAATATTATAATTTCTATTTTTTGTTTTACAGCATAAAAAGCAATGAACTGTGGAAACGGTTCGGTGGATTAGGGCTCTAGGCGATACCACCTTGATAAAAAAAAAACGCGCTTATGTGTAAGACCTCTTGGCCCTTGGGTAGTGTGGAATGTAACACTTATATGTTACTCAATATATGAAGACTCAATCACTTCCATCTGCAACAATGATTCACACGTGTACGGAGGCGGTGACTGCTGTTCCATTTGAATTATTATGATTCATGAATGGGTGCCAGTGTAAAGGATGTGGAATATGTTCAATGGTTCTGAAAAAAATAAGCTGTTAAAACAATGTGATATATATATATAGTGTTTGGTTAAATTATTGTTGTTACAATATGTTTATTGCAGTGGCGACTCTTCTTGTAAGGTGCGGTAAACGTCACACACACCACACCTAAATTCTTGTTTATTATGATGTGCGTTCAAGTGGTATCGTAAAGTTTTTTTTGAAGATAGACCTTGTTTGCAGATCTTACATATTGTGTTTTTGTTTCTTCACAAAGTGAATATATATTATATGTTCCTTCGGTGAAGTTTTGTATTTGAATGTCTTTGAACATGTGTTGCATTTGTTCACTGTTAGATTGCCTGAATGAATATATTTTGTGTGTCTTACCAAGTTGTCATTTCTTTTAAATACTTTTGAACAATAATTGCATGAGTACTGTCCTGGCTTATGAGTGGACATGTGCCGCTGATACAACAAGTTGAACCAGAACTTCTTTTTGCATGTACTGTACTGGTCGCGGTGATGGTGTTTGTTTGAACATTCATCGCTGGGAGTGGACTCTGAATTGCTGCTGTCTACAATGGTAGGTCTGGTACAAAAGTGGTTACAACTTACAACTAATATAGTTAACTTTATAACCTAAAACCGTAAAACCTAAAACCTAAATGCGAATATTTACGACTTACCGCTAGATTGCATGACAACCATGCGGTAAATCACATACTTATCTGCCGGACGGCCGTCCTAGACGCCTAGGATTTTTTTCAATGCAAAGCCTAGATAGCTTAGGGCCTCCAGAATCTAATACCAAGTCTCAGTCCATTATGGCATTATAGCACATCTTAGTCTATCTTAACCCATGATTGAGATTACATTTTTAAATATATACATGACAAAATATATATATATTATATTATATTATGTATATATTACTATTATTATTATTATTATTATTATCTCGCTCAAAACTATTCAGTTTAAAAAAAAATGTTATTAGAAAACTCAATATAATTTTTGAAGACCTATCCATAGATACTCAACACTAATGGGTTAGATGAAAATTTTTTTTTTAGTTTTATGTATGGACAACCCCCAAAATGTATTTTTTTTTTCAATTTTTGTGTGAAAATCGTTAATCAAAATATATGTGTTCATAGAATACATCTAATTCCCAAGTTTCAACATACCGTTGAATAGTTCTCATAGTTTCGGAGAAAAGTGGCTGTGACACCATGACGGACAGACAGACATGACGAATTTATAAGGGCTACGGAACCCTAATAATAAATAATAACAAATGTATAAGAGGCTATTCGAGCCAGCGCTAATAATAATATGAAAAAACAATGACAATAGACGGATATTTGAACCAGATCACAGTTATACATGAAAAAGACAATCAAATTAACTATACAATATGATCACGTTAAGACGCACGGTTGTTTGCGGAAGAACGATATTACGACCTCATTTGATGCAACAATAATATTATTATAATGACAAAAACCCGCGACGAGTATAAAATTACAATTATTATTATATAATTCACACTTGTTTTTGATAATAGTCGACAATAGTGTTGGAAAATGTGCAACGGAGTTGGTGCCGGCCTTCAGGAAATCGAAGATGTGTTTATGGACAGGTACCTGTCAACTCGACGTTGCTCTATGTCCGATCCAATAATGTAAGTTATAAAACATTGTGTATTTAATACAATAAAAGCGTAGTAAAAAAATAATTAATAGACTATATTAATATAGTACCTACTTAATAAATGTAATATACCTGACCGTGCATAACAATATTACAATAATGTATTATTTACGTTTGAATTCATTAGAACAATGCCGTGACAGACATCGCTCCCAAACCGGTCGAAATCTATCTGCATAAGTGCATAACTGTAAGTTGAAAACGTCTAAATTAATTATTATAAATTAAATTAATAATAATATTTATCTAATAAATTAATTTTCTTTAGCATTCTGCAAGAATGAACGGTACAGTTTGAAAACTTAACAAAGTCATCTGGTGGATGTCAATACGTTGGTGAGCAGCCGTCGCACATCGGTCTGATGTACCTACGGAAAGTTATTATTGGACCGGTCATAATATTACGTTGAGAAGTTATCTGTTCATGAGCACATTTTCAGATTTTTAGGCCAATTCCGTTGACATTTTTTAATCATTCCTCGTTTTTTTATTAATATGTAACAGCATTTTAGGGGCTAAGTATTGTCATTCCCACTAGCTTACAGGACTTTATCATACATACAGCCGACACACCTACATTTTTGTATATTCTGGTCCACCCCATGATCACGTCACCGTTCATCAGATTGCCCAGTTTGAAAGTCGCCAACAATTTCATAAATCGTGACATAGCGCTGGGCCGGCATAATTTTGTCCGGATCAATTGACATCCCAATTATTAGAAGATAATAATATAGGTGTACTTAATATAATAAAATATTAAACCCATTATACCCAATTATTACATTGCAGTTATTACGATTAAGTAGAAATAATATTACAAACCAATTTTCACATCAGTGCCCAACATGGCCATGTATCTTTTAATGCCTATTTTTCATTAGCAGTACAAATCTGAAATTGAAGTTCCTCCAACCACGATTTACAGTTATTTGTCTTCAATGTTTTCATCCATGTTATCAACATATTTTGTATGTCTAATTCATCAATGTCTGATACAAACCTTGCTTATAATAATTTATCATTTCAGTTACCCGTCCGGTATTAGTCTATAAGTACACATTAACATAAATACAGTTTAAATATACACATCACATTCATACCGCGTAGCTCGTCGGTATTCGCGAGGCGACCCCGACCGCTGCCGATTGAGTTATTCACACCACTTTACACACCATACATAGTTCACAGGAGTCAGGCTAATAATAATATCACAATGACATGATGACTGATGATTGATGAGGGATGCTACCTACAACCTATCTATTTACAAACGTATAGAACCCTTTAATTATATTTAAAATGTATTATACATCTATACTTATACTTAAATACCATATCATCACATCACTCATTGGTTCATTATTGTTATCTATAATAATTAATAGGCTTCTTCAGTGCAACCTATTTGCGCCCATCACACCTTTTTAGGTTCCGTTCGGTAAAACGGATGCCTATTACTAAGGCTCCGCTGTTCGTCCGTCCGTCCTTCTGTCACTAGGCTGTATCTCATGAACCATGAAAATTAGAAAGTTGAAATTTACACAGATTATGTATTTCCGTGGATTCTATAACAACAAATACTAAAAATCCTTTTTTTTCGATTTAATCAAGGGACGGAGGAGGAATCGAGTTAGCATTTCTTCTCCTCAATACTAAAAATCCTAGAATATATAATATAAGCAGTGTTGCCAACATAGGTGATGATGGTACGGAACTTTTCGTGCGCGAGTCGGACTCCCACTTGGCCGGTTTTTTATAACCCATTTGCGCCTGAAATATTTTTAATAAAAATTCGTTAAAACGATGCAACGTTGACAAACTGTATTCTGGATATAATGCAATAAGACTTATTACCTTGTACCTAACTAGTAACTTACTATTGTACATATTATTTACCAGTTTTAGCTATTTTTAATTTTTACGTTACACTGTTTTCGATATTATATTATTATCGAATATCGATCCATTTTATATTAACTGCACTTCAAGACGACTCTCACTTTTCTCTGTTCATGCGTTGTGCTTACAAATCCTTAACTAGAGTATTATACTTGAGTTAAGAGTGTATAAAAATTTATTTTAAAATAATAAATACTACTAAAAATCGTGAATGTTTAATTTTTCGTAACTCTAAATTTCACTTTACTAGAAATTTGGCTACGGAAAATATAAGTTGGCGTTGCGTTAAAAAAAATTATAGTGCGTATGTAAAAACGAATTATTCAAAATCAACACTAATCGATATCAAAGACAGCCATGAACATGAACCAAATACTATTGAAGATTTAAACTTGCTGGAAGTTAGAGGTAAGTGCAAAAGGAAAGAATGCGAGGATTTAAATCTACAGCCAAATAATATAATACGTACGGATCTATCTTCATGTAGTACATCCAAATTCGATGATATTAACAGTATTAGAAAATCTATATACCGTGAACTACGAAAAGTGCTGCCTCCCAATCCTAAATCATTTAATGAGGCAATAGCACAAATTTCCGATTTACCAGTCTTAACAAATAAAAACTAACAATTGAAATTTGTTGATCATGAAAACAACATTATATTGATAACGTGCAAATCTAATTTAAACTTTTTGTGCAATTATAATCCACTCATATTTGGTGATGGTACATTGACTTATAAACCTTCTTATTTTTATCAAGTGTATGGTATACATGGAAGCTGACTCATAAAATAGCTATTACCGCCGACCGCGTCACTGACTAAAGCAAACCACTAAGCATCAATTGTAGTATAATTGAGTATAACTAAAGCAACAATTAAAAATAAGAATTTGACGAACATAGTGGAAAAAAATTAACTACTGACAGTTACCTGACAAAGTTAAAGGTCAAAATAGTTGGGACCCCAAGGTATTACTCCCGGGTCCGGATTTTTCTCTCCTAACTATATTACTATTATTTAGTATACCTACATGACTACATGGGTACTACATGGGTTACACAGTATTATAATATAATATTATTAGGCATAGGCCATCAAAATGTTTCATAGTTTTAAATAAATCATTAATTTTTAATTATTTTGAGCTCATATATATTATACTTTAATACCTATGGTAAGTTGGATTCCTTACACAATTAGTAATTGGGGCTAGAATAAGGAATATTCATAATTCCTGTCTACAATGTAGGTATTACATAATTTCGTAATATTATAACTTTAATTTTCTTTCATTTCCAAAAATTTCAAATTCATGCATTGTCCGTCAATTCAATATTTCTTATTTATCAGCTAACCAAACTAATACATCGTGCCGTGTTGTATTATAATATAATACCAGTTGCCGTGTTTAACGCATAGCTATATAATATTATATTCTCGTATGATCATGATTAATTGCTCAGAAAACCAATCCGTTAACTCGCAGTCGACCGAGACGGAAGTGATGCAAAGAGTATTTGCCGAATTACGCACGGCAAGTTTCCACGTTCCTGAACGGACGCTGTTGCAGTTTAGTCGGTAACCATCCTCGATTAGCTGCCGACACCAGTCCGAGCCAAATGTGACCGGACCATCCGCGATTAGCCACCTGCAGTCCACGCCAGCAAACGTCACCGGACTCTGCCTAGGACCAAAATATGCTGAAGCAGACGACACCTCAAGGACGGAACAGCCGTAAGCCGTCTGAATCCGAGTCGATGGGCCTCGATCTGGTCGACCTGCAGCCTGCTGCGCCTGTTTACCGGAAAATTCCGCTGCCACCACACCGCACTGGCCCGTCAGTGTCCGTCGACTGCCCCTTGTGCTCATCCCGGGCAACGTTATCGAGGCTCCGGAAGTCCCGCTGCCATCAGATGACCGGACAAGACGAGGAGAGACCGTGCCAGAACTGCCAACTGTTCCCGCGGCGAGTTCCGGCCAGGCAGAACTGGAACCGGATACCGGTGACAGCGACGCAAGCATGGCGGTGGCAGCCATGGACGACCCCGCGACCAAATCTAAAAAACGCACCACACTTTGGAGACGGACGAAGCGAATCGTCCGTCGCATGTTTTGTTGCGGCGTTTGAGCGGTTATCGCTACGTTTGATTTACACGTTATCCAGTCGGCCAACTTTTCGTGTCCAACTCTGTTTTTCCGTCGGACAAATCTTTAACCGACTTGTATACTTTGTTTATTTATAGACCAACTTAAATATACGATATTAAAAACAAATTCAACTTTCGAGAAACTCCAACGACAAATTTAGCTTTTTAACGACTTTTTATGTGTGGCTTGTGATGGGACATTTATACACACTTATATTATTATAATGTGTGTGACAACGAATCGACAGGTAAGTTTTTATTTTTACAGTTGAATAAGGCGAAGTACCTAATAACAATTAATCAGACTATGTGTACACTTCAAAAGTAATCAGTTCCTTATGGCTCACGTGACAAGAGTTGTAAATGATACCATAATATGTACAATTTATTATACGTCTATATACCTGCGTATATCTGGGCCCGACATATAGTATAAATGTAATATAATTATTATATACATGTGCACATGTACCATGTACAAAATATGTATATTATATACATGTGCACATGTACTATGTACAAAATGTGTATATTATATACATGTGCACATGTACCATGTACACCTAAATACACATTAGTACAATATTCACTCATTTATTTTGTAGTCCGTTTAAGTATTAAAATATATTATATATGAGGCGTTACGTGGCAAAGTCAGCAATCTCCACTTTTTTTGGAATAAATGTTTTGATCATATTCATATAATACGTTTTACTCTGCGTCGATTGGTGAAGCTGATTTTTATCACATATAATCGCCCACACCGAAAAAAAATCCTTGTTCATAATGATAAAAGCATATGTGTGTTTGACAATAATCTTGTAAACATAGGTCCAACAATTTTTTTTATCAAATTGATAATTATCAATTGTAAAATTTGTAATAACAAAACGATTATCAAATCAACAGAGTAAATTGTCATTACAACAAAAACCTGCTGTTAATAAGTTATACACATTTTGTAGTGGCGACAATACATTTGTCATAACAGTAATGTTTGATTGTAATTTAAACAAAAACATACTGTTAATAAGTAATACAATTTATGTTGTAGTGACAATACATTTGTCAAAACAATAATGTTATTTTATTATTTAAATGGCATACTTTGCAGGGTGTTTAACCCCCTCCCCCTCGTAAGTAGTAACTTCATAATCTTCTTCACCATTCTCTCAATTAGCCACCACTGTCCTACACCACCATATGGATATGGGGGCCCTGTACCCTACCACTTATTTACTCTCACCAGATTTTTTTTAGTAATTTTATGTTTTGTCAATCCATCTAAACTTTGATCTCCCTCTCTATTGTTTAATATTTATTTCCCTAGGTACTCTTAATTCCACTGAATCATATCTCCCCATAACATGACCGAACTATCACAACCAATTCTCCCTTATACCAATTTTGTCTACAAATTAATTACATTTTTATTCTATCCTCCTTATTCGCTCCACACATCCAAATATAAATATAGAAAATATAGAAATATTAAAAAGTAATAATTGTAAAACATTTTTATTCAAAATACAGGTACCAAATATTGTATAGCTATTAACATCTGATTTGTAAATTATTTATACAGTTGTTCTTAAATATTAATATTATTAAAATATCAAAAGCAAAATAGTAAATTACATCTTATATTAAATACTTAAATCTAATAAAATTTGTCCCAGCATATGATGACTTTTGTCAAATTTAGTGTTTAAAGAATAAAAATATTTTTGAATAAAGAGCCAAACAATATATGCTTCTGGTGGATATTCGAGATTAAAAAGATGAAAAATCTTAAAGCAAATATCAATTGCTGATATAATAGAGAATAATTTATATTTTATGGAATCAAAAAAAACTAAAATTTCTTTTGGTTTCGTAAGAGTACCAATAATAAAAATAAAAGGTTGGACTGGACGTTTTTCATTTTTTAGAATTTTAATATGATCTTCAATTTCAGACACAGTATTTTTGAACACAATAAAACTATTTTGAGAATCTTTAATGGAGTACTTCACTTGATTCTTTTTTCCATCTGAGTCCCTGGTTACTTTTTTTGATGTGGGAACAAATACAGCATGCATTAAATAAAATATAATTGTATATTTTTCATCTACAAAAAATGAATATATTTTATTAAAATTTGTTTTTTTAATGTATTTGATTATTTTCAGAAATTGTTGAATGAGACTCCTTCAAACTTTCAAAAATCTTACGACAATTCAAATCTTTTACATGCTCATCCATCAACAACATAGTTTTTTCTAATTTTACCTCAAACTGAGAAACAGAATTTGAACATTTTGGATACAGAGTATTAAAGTCAATATCAATCTGAAAAAATAATTAATTATTACATACTGTAAAATGAGGATATTTAAATTTACCAATGATCGAATCGTAAAAAAGGACATAGAGAAAATTATAACTTCCTGGTGCCCAGTCTTGTAAAGTATTCGAATACAAATATTCGGATACTTGTATTTAAATACTTATAAAGTATTCTAAGGTATTTCAAATATGGTATTTATACTATTGTTGTGATAAAAACTTACTAATCTGTATCCAAGTGGTAAGGCATAGTTTTTCCATTTGTTCATAATTTCTGTAGTAGAAGAAGAATTCTGAATACTGTTTATACGATATTTTGTTGTACCTTTCCATAATTTTTCAAGCTCTAGGAATGAACAATTAGCATCATTCTGTATTTGATCAATCATATAATGAATGTCGTCTTCAGGTTCTATAAAACATCATAGTTCATATAGCATTAAAGTACATAAAATATAATAATTACATTCAGTATTTTACGATAATTTACAAATTAAATGACAACATTTACAACAGAAGAAATGGCAATTTAAATAATATTTTACCAAATTCTATATCATGTCGACGTTGAGTATGTATTTCGACTGCAGTTTTTACTCGTTCCTTACTAGGTACTAGTCCACTTGTCTTAAGTGTTCTCATTGAGTTATAATATTTGGCATAAAGCTTCCCTTTGGGATTTTTGTTATGTCCATCCTTCATAAAATATGTATCCTAAAAAAAAATATTATACAATTTAATTCCTGCTTTTATATCTTTGCTACCAATCTTTAAAACCTTACTTTCACTTCAGAAGGGAACATAGCAACAATATAAGTCGCAATGCTGTCAGCAAGATTTATAGACATCGGTATTTTTTTAGTTATTACAAAACTGATAATTGAATCAACTAACAACACACGTATGTTGTTATTTAATCTGCTGTTAACTTTAAAATAATCAATTATCATCTTTCCAGTCAAAGATGCATTTAATATTTCTCCCAAATTAAAAGTTACAGATGTAGAAGATAATTTTAATGGTTGATGGGGCTTTAAAGTTGATATATTAGTTGTTGTTTCATTATGATTAGTTGTTTGTGAAAAACAAAGAACATCTTGCTGATCAAGAGACTTCTGCCAATTTTCAAGGTGGTGAGTAAAAAGAACTTTGATACCAGTTGGATATGTTTTTAACATTTTAATAGCAAGGTCCCGTTTCATAATTGCTAATATTTTCATGTCAACCATTTCATCTATTTATTGAAAAATATTATTGTTAATACAAACAAAAGATCAATGTTATGGTATAAATAAAAAAAAAGTTAACTTACCAATTAAGGTTTTAGATAGACACTCCAAATCCCATTTTTTCAACAAATCAAATAATGGCTGTATTTGATCTATTGGATATTCATACCCTTCTAAACCTGATATTGACATTGAACAGTTATTTAAATCCTGTAAACAGTGAGAAATAATAGTACAATATTAATATTAGTATAATATAAACATGCAACCCATTTGAATTGAATACTAAAAAACTTGCAATATTCATAAAATCATCTGAATTATCATTATTATTTTCTATAACGATATTTTCACTTAAGTTGGCATTATTATCTTCACCAATCACATTTTCAAGCATTGTTAATTGTTTAGTGTGATTATTTTCCATGTTACCAAAATCAAATTCAGCACTAAAATGATAATTATTAATATTAATAAATATAAATATAATAATAATAGTACCTACCTAATAATAAAATATATATAATATATATTAATTATATATTGTTATTAATAATATTAGTTTTAATAATGTAATTAGTTGTATACAGCTCAAAATATATATAAATTATAAACAATAAATAAAAAAAAGCAAGTACAGCACTAAAATAATAATATTAATTTAAATAATGAAATTTGTTATATACAGCTCAAAATATATATAAATTATATACAATAAATAAAAAAAAGGTTATGAAAAATATTCTTTTAATCGAATCATTAATTTTCCAGATGAAATTTGAGAAATATTTATAGGTGGTCCACTAAAGTCATCTATTTCAAATATAACACATTCCTTAATTACATATAGGCTGCTATCTACTTCATAAGCTTCAAGGTGCAAATGATAACCTGTTATTTTTACTTGTTTGGTTACTATGAAGACTTTATCAATAACATTACTTAAAACTATTAACTCTAAAATTTAAAATAAACATAATTCTTCAACAAACTTTGTTAAGTAGTAACCTCTTTTATACAAAGTTCCTTTGTATTCTATTTGAGAATAACATTTATAATCTGCTGTTGAAAGAGTAAGTATACTAAACAAAGATTCTGAATATAAACTACAAATATTATGATTTGAATTTACTATTGTCAACGTTGTTTCTGAGCGTAGAAGGTAGTGAGCAAACTTAAATTGAAATTTTTTAGCTAATGTAAGTGTGATATTTTTCCTTGAAGATGTGGAGCGAGCATACATTTTAATTTCTTTATGCTTTCCCTCAAACCTAAAACACCAGTAATGTCTAGGTGGGCCTGAATATTCTATTATAGTAGGATAGTGAATCAAAAAATGATGCTTGGGTTTCAGTGTATCATTAAAAAGTCTAATGTACATTGAATTATGTTGAATAATCAACTGTTTGAGATGTATTATTGTACTTTCAGTGAATGTATATGATAAAAGAATATCAATCATTTTAAGAAGTGTTAAAAAAAAATTCCACACTTCATCGCCTTCTGGAACTAAATCACCTACCATAAGTGAAAAGAAATGGACAAATGTCATCATTTCTCTTGCTGACATTTTTAAATGAAATTTATTAAGATGCAAATCAGTTATATCAGGAGAAATATTTCCAATTTCAATTGGTCCATAATTGAAATTTCTTTTACGACTGTTTAGAGTTTCTAAAGAAAATACTTGAATAGTATTGATAAAATATTTGATGATATGGCACATATCATATCGACAAACACCCTCAAATAAGTCATGCATAATGTCTATACAATAGTTTTTAGTAACATGAAAACTGTAAATTGTATTCATAATGGATTCCTTATAAACACCTGTTTCACTAAATACCAAATTTTCAACATCTTCTGAGTAGTTTTCAATATTTCTTAAGTAAGATACATTCTCTTCATTAAGTTCTTGGCATATATGCTTGTGAGATTTGCAAAACCGACAATAATAGTTTGAAGAAAAAGACTTACTAAATTCTAGTATACTATTAAGTCCCAAATTATCTCCTAAGACTAAGCCAAGTAAAAAGTAAACATGAAAATCTCCTTTTGAAGTTGAAATCGTTAATCCCTCTTTTTCCAATAAATTTAATTCATTAATTAATATTTTTAAGCTAGCATCGTTTCCAAAATTTTTGATATCAGTTGATTTAATTAATGCTGCTAAAAATATATTGGAAAGTTTTGAATTGTTTTGGGCTAAAGGGAAGCTGTAATAAAAAGCAGCTATTGATTGAAATGTAGCGTGTGATCCCAAAGGATTGTTAATTTCAAAGTCATCAACATATAAGAAATAAGGGAGTACTATTTTTCCTTCATACCTTGATACTTTTTCCTTCCATAGTTTCCCTTGTACAAAATTTGAAATGGAACCAAACTTATTTGTATAGTCTATCAGTTGATTGTAAAAAATTTCATAGTTATTATTATATTCAAAAAATTGTTTAAACTGAAATTGTAATGGCAATAAAGTCCCTTTAGTTATTTTTTCATCATACATTAAATTACCGCTGTGATCAACAGGAGCAATTTCATTATTTATATTAAATTGTTTAATCTTAGATATCAAATTATTCTTTTTCAACCAATTAATTAAATGGTGTTCTGTACCACAATATTGAAAAGGATTTAATATTAAAATCTCAATTTTATGAAAAGTTGAAAGAAGTAATGGTTCTTTGATATCTTTTTCGACAACTTTTTTTAAAATAGAAGCCATTGGCTTCAAAATACATTGTTTGATCCCTGATTGAATATTAACTACATCAACATTATTAAAATTATTGTTATTATAAAGACTCAAAATAAATTTCACAGAAGATTCATAAACAAGATTAATCATCTCATCAAAATTAAATGGAGCATTAGAATTATTATTTGTACAGTTTTTTTCATGTTGATTATCAACTACAAAATCGTCATAGACATCGTTGTTAGTGATGACTGCATTAGGAAAATTAAGTTGTACATTTGGTGATAGATTAGTTGTTGTAGACACATGTTTTTTTGTTACATGCTTTTTAAAGGCAGACAAGCAGTTAAACGATTGAGAACATGAACTCTCACAGCAGGTGAAGGTACTATTTGGCTTTAATAAGTGAATAATTTTATAATGTGTCACTAAAGCTTTTAAATCACCAACAGATACTTTACAAATATAACAAATCATCATGTTGTGTAATTCGGTATATATAACTAGTTATAACTTACCTTAGTACAAGCACTTACCTTAGTACTTCAGTTGTCAACTTTTTTTCAACCATGCGCGTCTCCGTCGGTCAGTATAACGATATAATATATTAAGCGACGTAACCAGGCAAGAGTGCAAGAGTGAATAATAAGACTGAATTGAGAATATATTGTGGATACGACAATACGTATATCGCGTTATTTGGCTTAATATAGTCATGGTGATAATGTATTATCAAATTGATAATAGTACTATAGAAAATTCACAATACTAAAGGATAAAAATAGATTTGTCGATTTCAAAATATACGTTTTTCCATATAATTATTTTGATAATTGATATTATCACACCAATAAGAATATTTGTTATTTACAAATGACATATTATCATTATAATATTATAATGTTCGTGCTAACGAAGCCTCCGTTGTTAATATTTAACAAAAGTGGCTTATCAAAATTACCAGTGGTTTTTTTTTCGGTGCATCGAGATAAAACGTTTTAATACTAGCTGATCGCAGCAAAGAGAGCAATCTCCAATCATAATACCATATAATACATGTTCTACGTTTCTGTGGAAAATGAGGCAATCTCCATGCGTTTCTGTGACAAAAGCGGCAATCTCCGTGGGTTCTTCTTGGGTTCCGCGGCAAATTTGACAAAGTCCATTTTCCCTCCTTTATTATTTAATGTTATTGACATTTAACAAATTATATGAATACAGGGAATAACACCAAACTCCACTATCAACCAACGAAAATAAAATATCATGGAAAAATACAAGAAATAAAGGTAAAACAGTTTTTTGACATTTACCAAAAATCACTGCGTTTGGAGATTGCTGACTTTGCCACATGACGCCTCATATTATTTATAAATATTTTTATTGTTCACTGTTAGTAGCAATATGAATATGAATATACGCAAATTGACTAAAATTTTTGTGGGGACTCAAGACCCCCTCCCCATAGACCATATTGCTTAGTACCACAGAATATAAAAATTATTACTAATTACTAGATTTTGAACTGGGGAGACTTGACTAACATTTGGGGGACCAAGCCCCACCTATTTGTGCCAGTGTGAATTTGATTTTAACTACGAACTAATTAAAGTTTTTGTGATTTTAACATAAATAAATAATTGGATCTTCCAAAATGCCTACCTATGTGATATTAGATTAATTCACTATGACACTATGGCATATTTAAATTAGGAAAAATGACTTATGTGAAACCGATTTGGAATCATAATAATATATTATACATGATATTATATAGATGAATAATCACTTTTAGATTCAGAGTGGAGCTATGAATCATGAATGTTCAATGTATTGATTTTACAATGATGTGTGTTTTATGTTTTTATTTGTCTGTCATCACCTTTTACGACAGTAAAAATGCTTTAATTTTCTTCAACAGCATCTTTTCTGGTAGGAAAGTGAGTCTAGTTGAGGTCAGGGCCACATTTAGGGGGAGGGCGCTGGATACACCTGCCCCGGGTGCCAACATTTTAGGGGCGCCAAAACGTTGTGATTAGAAATTTGTTTACTTGTGAATTATTAAAATGTAATTATTTTAAATTATTTTAATAACAGTATTAGATAATATAATTTAGTATAATAATTATGTAGTATTATGCTGTTTGAAATTTTTTTAATTAATATTAATTTGCATAGTTTTTATCTTTGCGGAGAGAAAATCAATCAATTAGTAAACAATATTTTAAAAAAAAGCACACATTGTAAGACAAACATTCTTTTCTGTGCTCAAAACCTAAAAAGTTAATGAGGATCTATCCATATTTTCCGTGTGTAGGCCCATTAGGGGGTGCCAATTTTTTTTTGCACCGGGGCGCAAATTGTCTAAACGCGGCACTGGAGTCGGTAGGTGATTAGTGGTGCGAGCGAAGTATTTCTGGTGTCTGGGCATACTTAATAATATTTTTTGTACTCGGTCCATTCAACTATAGACATTTAAATATAAATTATTGTTCCGCATAAATAATAAAAATTATATTTAAGCTAAATGATGTACAAACCTCATTTTTATCGAGGTTTTTTGGGAGATGTAACAGTATTATGGGGTTTTCCACACTTCCACAGTCTTATCCATTCACAAATCTAACGGCCCGATAACATCCATTGCATTGTATTCTTGACCGCCCTATGTAACGTCACCCTTTATCTGATTTGCCAGTTTGAAAAAGTCTCCAACAACGAACGCAATCTTCTCAAATGCTCCATAAATCGCGGCATTTTGCTTGGTCGGCATCAATATCTACAGCAATGACTATTGCAAACAGAAAATATTACAATTATTATATGTTGCAGATAATAGGTACCTTCTTAATATATTACAATATTTTTTTTTTTTTTTAACATTTATTTGGATATATACAATCTGTAATAAAAATTTACAATGAGCATATGAGCTGGAAAATAAAATACAATTGACTTTGGCGGCGTTACCCAGCAGTAACACTCGACATGAAATATATTACAATATAATATTATATAAGTAGGCCATATTTTTCTGCCATATAGGCGTTGAGTGCCTCGGGACAGACCGAATAAAAGCTCTCTATAAAACCAAACATACGATTACAAAATATATAATTTTTATTTTTAACATATGATACATAAATATATAAATGTTTTTTTTTACATACCTTCGTCCATCAGAATGCCTTGGTCGAATTTCGAAAATAAGCCATGTCTATTAATCCTGTATTTACATGTGCTTGGTCTATTGGACACATAAAAAAAAAAGTTATTTAAATTTCTGATTATACCTGTAGGTAAATGCACGTACGTGGTGACGGCTTCCCGACGCTGTAGACCGGCAGCGGAGTGCCGTTTACCGTAGTGACGGTTTCCGCGGGTGCCGGGTTCGGGGTTCTCCACTTCTCCGCATGGACCGGTAGCGGAGCGACGTCCGCAGCCGTGGTGTCCAGTGTTGGTATGGGTGATTCAGCTATATTCCCACCAGAATCTATACAATTTCCCGTTTTTAATCAAAATTTCCCTTCGGTGAAGCCGACTAGCGGATTATAAAAATATTTTTCATTATTATCTAAAATATAAAATCTACAACAGAGTATAAGGTAATGATACTATTTTTTAGACACTGCTCTATATTATAGTACCCACTGGCCACTACCCAGTATTGTACAGGTGACTACTGTCTACACTCTACTGTTGTCTGTTGTACTTTGTTTAATTTAATACATAAATATTAATAAATACAAAATTCAACTGTCTGTACTCAGTAGCTTTAAACTACTTTTGCCAAGATATCTGGTTTATTATTTATATATGTATTACCTACAAGGCTACAACTCCAAATATTTATTCAAACATTCCATAGGCCTTATATGTATAATTGTACAATTTAACTTTTATTGAGATCAATATTATTTCTATTTTGAGTTTTATATAATTTTTATTATAATTTTATATATTAAATATAATAGTAACACTTAATGTATTTAAAAATGAAAATAAAAACTTAAAAAAAAATGTAGAACTTTTACGATGTTTATACATATCAAAAAATTAAAAAATAGTAACATTTTTATATATTTGAAAATAAAAATAAAAACGTAGGACCTTTAAGATGTTTACACAAATCACAAATTAAAATATAGTACCATTTTGATATATTTAAAAATAATAATAAAAACTTTAAAAAAAACGTAGGACCTTAACAAAGTTTACACATATCACAAATTAAAAAATAGTAACATTTTTAAATATCTAAAAATAATAATAAAAACTTTAAAAAAAACATAGGACCTTTACGATGTTTACACATATCACAGATTAAATGATAAAATATTTTATATTAAAAACAACATATAAAAAAAAGTTTAGTCTTTTTTTGTAGATATTCTGGTTATGTAACTTTATATGATCATTAGTTACTTTGAAGCTTGCACTTGTTTGGTTTTTGTCTTGAAACGATGAACGGATCACAGTAACTGCATTGACAGTGTTCTCTCCAAGTCGGTTTCTCTTCTTGGTCTTGACATCATTTAAAACAAAAAAAGATACGCTCAGCTGAGGCATTACTATGTGGCAAGAACAAAACTAGTTTTGCTAAGGTGCAAATGTTGGAAAATTTTAAAATGTCACTAGAAAAATCTTTTGCTTTATTTATTTCCTGCCAATATCCTGGAATATCAAAGTTTTTTTTAATTTCAATACTTGTTCATTGCTGTAGAAGTATAATATTTCACGCCATTCTTCTACAGCTTTATTTTTGTCAATACAATTTTGAAATTTAGCCCTCGTTAATGGTAAATCTGTGACCATACTTCTTTTAGTAGGATCAAGACATATATTTGGGTCTAAAAGTTGAAATTCTTTGAAACAAATTACTGTCAATTGGAAGTCTAATAGCCATTTCCTCAGCAGCTTTAATATAAAAAGTCAAGCATGTATTTTTAAAAGCGCTCTGTATTGTTCTGGGAAGATGTTTTATAAAATCTTCACATTCAGAACCAATAAATATTTCAGACTCTGGTAAAAAAATAATGGGATTTGAAAATGAAATTTTATCTATTTCATCAGTTATCAGATATTCAGGTTTTATAAAGTTTTGTGCAAATGTCTTAAAGAGTCTTAATGAATGTCCGTAGATTTCATGAATAATAATATTTTTATTATTTACATGGCATTAAACGAGTTGAAAAAATGTAAAGAATATTTTAGAAAATAAAAGTATGCTTTGACTACGTGGTTGTTTAAAGTATCTAGTATTGTTTCTGCACTTTTCAAGTGATCTTCATTTACAGCAACAAGAAAATAATGTGTTAAACTATTCCAGCATTCTAACATCCTTACTACACATTAGTGCATCGCCAACCATCTAGTGTCTGCTAGCTACAATATTTTTTTCTTCTCTTCACCAAAAAACTGTTGAATGTCTTGAAGAATTGCAGTTTAGCACTACCCGAAATGTAAGTTGCTACCTAAAAAAATATGAATAGTTTACAAAAATATGTGATAAACTTCATAATTACCGATCTAATTAAATCTTCAGGAGAACGAGATAGTTTTGCTGCTGCTATGCTAGCAACTATAGAGCAGCTGAGTGATAAATACACTCCATTAGCACAAGATTTGGGAGATCATTTTTTATGTGCAAAAAATGAGTTATTTTTACCAACCATTACGTTGGCACCATCACTTGCAACTCCAATCAAATTCGTTATTGGAATTTGTTTTGTACTCAAACACTTCTTAAATTCTTCACACATTTGTAATGCACTGCAATCTGTAGCATCTATTCTAACTAATTCAAGTAATCTTGTGTGAATAGTTCCATAATCAGGATGAACATAGTGTACAAGAACACAAAGAAATTTATGAGTACAGATGTCTGTGCTTTCATCTACCAGCACAGAAAAGGGGCATTTACGAATAATATTTATAGTCTCTTCGATTTCAACTGGTGCAAGAATATTATTTATAATGCTCGTACATTATTTTTTTTTAGATGTAGTTGAATACCTTGTGCTACTTTTGAATCATGTAAGATAGGTGTCAAGGTATCAACTGCTTGGAACACAACATTATGATTTGCAAAAAAAGCAGCTAACTTAATTTCCGCACGTTTGACATCGGTTTCTAATTTTATTTTTTCGACTGACTTAGGATTCTGTGAGAAAATGTCCATACTTGGTGTTCCCTCAATCCCTTTACGTTCAATATAGGTTTGTTTCCTTGACTATGCTTCTCTAACTCACTTTGCATTTAGATTTGTCATTGGGTAATTCTTGAAGCCAATACTTAAAATCTTTTAAGTTTAACCATCCATGTCTAAATAGTTTATTCTGATTTCTCATTATTTCTTCTTTGGTAAGTTCATTACGTTGAGCTCTTTTTTTTTTAGGAGTCGATGGTCCAGGTTGAGATTCTTGATCTTGGTCAGAACAGGAATCCATTATATATAATTTTAAAAACCTTGAATATACTTACATCTAAGTATCTAAAATCCTAACCATCTAAATTCTCATTTCTAAGTTAAAATTTAAAAACTTAAAAACGAATAACGAGTTAACAAATAACGAAAAACAATATCATTTAATCTGTTATCCTTAATCGTGGGTAAAAGTGTGGACAGTGTGGTAATGTCATAGATAATACAACATTATGGGACATTTTGTGATAAGGATATATAAAAATTATAATATTATCAAGAATCTTATAGTGACCAAAGAATAATTTTATAAAATTATTAAGGGGCCTCTACACCAGCCCGTTTTTGATTGAAAATAACACATTCTAAATTTAACCATACTCTAGAATGCGTCATCCGACATAAGTTTTGAAAACGGATTTAGATTTTTCAATACTTGCTTGATGCATCAGTCGGAATAAATTTTAAATTTTTACTGTCAATATTAATTGATATTACACAAAATAAATAAAAAAAACACATTATTGTAAAATCAATAAATCCATTCCTCGGCTCACAATCCAGAATGAACCAAAATCAACAAAAGAAAAATGAAAAAACATGTAATGAATTTTATTAATATAAGTAGCTATTGTTAAATATTAGATTATACATTAGGTAAACAATATTTAATGCAGTATAGTATATAAATAAATTATCAACAAATTTTACATCTTCATATTATGTCAAATATTAATACTAATTATACCTACCTATCTTATATAATGAATAATATAATAATCAAATATTATAATAATATAGATTTTGATAGACTTGATTCAAATAAACTGCAGATTCAACAAAAAAAAATATATATATATTTATATTTGCAAATTACAATGTACAAATGTAAATAAAAAATAAAAATGTACTCAAGCTGATTTGTTTTAATAGTGTTATGGTTTTTAAAATTTTTAATTTTCTTGGTGAATTGATGGATGTCTCTTTAATTTGTTTTAAATGCCTAGACTTTCAATTAAAATCTTTTAGCAGTTAGGCATGGATTAATTTAGTTAGTAAATAATCAAAATGTTCAATACAGCTTTTATCTAAATTAAAAGACACTAAATACTTATTAGTTATTTGCTTATTTATAAAGGGTGCAATATTTTTTCTGTGTGGTTTTTGTTCAACCAGTTTTTTCAACATTATTTGTGCATTCTTAACAAAATGTATTAAACTTTCAGTAGGCCTCTTTAAAAAACATGAATTTGAATCTATTTCTTTTGACTTCTAATTTTTATAAAAAATTAAAAATTCATGTTTGTCAAATAATTTTAAGTTCTTATCTCATTTAAAAAATTTATCTACACGTTTTAAGCACTTAAAATGATCAAAACAAGATTTACCCAGATAACCAGCAAAATAAGCATTCGCCCACATTTCTAATGATATCTCACAATTCTCTTCTTCTAGATTATCATTAGTATTAGTGAATGGCTCATCATCAACGTTTAAAGTACTAGTATAATCTGAATCACTTTCTTTTACATAATTTAAAAGTGAATCAGAATCAGATTTATGAGCCAATAAATTTGAATCCATATCTGATTCACAGTTATATAGTTCTGATGCTTTAAATAAATTGTTTTTTGCTTGAATACTAAACGTAGATCTAAATGTCAGAGCTGTAGGATTAGGGTTGTATCCTCCACGTTGTCGAAATAGTGCAAACGTATTTTCTACAGAGTCTTGGTTGAGTCTAGATGTTCGTAAATAGGTGAACTGCAAGTTTTTTTGTTGTGAATATAACATTGTTATACTATTAATTGACCACACTAAACCATCAAAACACGGTAGACGATACCCATATTTTGTATTAGGTTTAACTAATTTTATATTTTCATGTAATCTTTTTGCTTCATTTAAAAATTGGATTTGGCTAGGCCGTTCTTCAGATAATGCACACATTTTAGGATTGGAGCTATACAAACATTTGCTATTTAAGCAATCAAACAAATCGTTCATATGATTTAAAAAATTTGCTGTATATGCACCTGTCATAGACTTAATCTGTCCTGGGGCCTGTTTCATAAAAAAAAACAAGTTTGAAAATTACAAGTGACAAGTAACATGTAAAAACAGACAAGTCCAATACAGCATTGTTTCATAAAAATGTACTCCAGTCGAAAATGACTTGTCAAATAAATAACGATTTACAAGTCAGCTGTTTATTTTTACAAGCCCGATAAGCAGTGTATGATAATATTTCGGTTTATCAATCCGAAATTTTCAATCACGGTTGTACCTACAACCTACATACTACATTTATATTTTATACTTCTACATTCTAGTGTTCTACAAATATATTTTAAGTATGATGAAAATATGAAATCATCTAAAATTGTTAATTATCTCTTGCAACCTATGTTCTCCATTCCCTAATTGAACATTTTGTAATTCTCTGTCTGGTTCATCATCACTTAATTCATCATTGCTACTGTTGTTTTCAAAATTCAAATTCCTCCAACATAATATCTTCATCATTTTCTCTAGCTAAATTACATAAGGCAGTACATGCTTGAAATATATTGCAGGTCAATTCTGGTCCAAGTCTCATGTAATTTAAGCATGGAAACTTTCCTTTTAAAATTCCAAATGCATTTTCAATTATTCGTCTTGTTTTTTTATGACGTCGAACAAATGACAGTTCTGCTGCATCATTTGGGTTTCTTATAGTAGGTGGTATTAGCCAATCTCTTAAAGGATATGCGCTATCGCCAAGTATAATCCCATTTTCAATTGGTCTCCAATCTGATTCCATTTTAGCCCATAATGATATATTGCGTAAGACTCTAGCATCATGTACTGAGCCTGGCCAGTTTGCATTTACATAATAAAATTGCATAGTCGGTCCACAAACTGCTGTACACGTAACAGAATGATTTCCATGTCTATCAACAAACACCGGTTCATTTATCGATGGCGCGTCAATTTTAATTACCGTCCCATCAACACAACCTACAACTAAGGGTATTGAAGCTATACTATGGAAATGTGGAACAACAGTTACCAAATCATTTGGAAATCGAACCAATTGTGGAAAAAGTACCTCATTTATGGCTTTTGTCACATTTCTCACTACACGGCAAACAGTAGCTTTTGATACACCATGCATATCACCAATAGAGTGATACTGAGTACCACTTCCCAAAAAATGTAAGCATAAATTTACTTGTTGAATGTGGGATAATGCATGATTTCTGTTTGTATGATGAACTAGAAGATGCCCTATACTGCTGACAATGTACTCCAACTTCACTGAGTTCATTCTGAACCATTCGTTGTATTCATATTCAGCCATAAAATTATTATTAATTCTTGGACGGAATATTCTTCTTCGACGAATGATAATATTCTCGTCGTCGCCGTCAGAAGAACTTGATGATGAAGATGACCACATTTTAAAAAAAGTTCTCTAAATGTTGAAGAATAATATAATGAAATAATATTAATAACAATAATTGTCACTTAAAAACTATACTTCAGGGACTAGTCAAATTGTTATCATATTTTCAATATATTTTACAAATCATTGTTGTTTATGAAACAAAAAACAAGTTTTTTTACAATATTTTCCAGGTTTTCTTTAACTTGTCAATTGTCACTTGTCATAGGTCAACTTGTCAACTTGTATATTATATGAAACACAAAGTTAACAAGTGAATGAAATGTACAAGTTTACGTATGGTCCATTTCGACTTGTCTTTTTTATGAAACAGGCCCCTGTAGTTACACATGTTTTGATAACCGCAGTTACAGTGTTACTAAAAAGTTGAAGAGCGAGTTTGCACTTAATTTTTTTGGAAAGGACCTGTATTAATATGACTATCAGTTATTTTTAGCAAATGCTCTAATTGTTCCACTCATTTTATTTATTTCATAGGCTGTCTTTATGTCACTAAATGATATTTCATTGCCATCAAAAACTAAATTATTTTTTAAAAAATTGTTTCTGTAGTTTTTAAAAATGTGAGGTATATCAAGTATGGAAAATATTTTTTTACCATTTACTTCAAAATAAGGAGATTTCTTGGTACATCCTAATTGTTTTAGAGCAGCACGGTTATTACTACCTTGGTCACATATTATAGCAGTAACAATTAATCCTACCTCTAAAGCTTTTTCAATTACATCACTTATTAAATTCTTTAATTCAAGACATCCAGTTGACGAAGCAGATAAAAAATATGCAAGAGGTAATTTCCATTTTGAGTATAAGCCTCGGGCAATAAATACTTACGCTTGAGAGGCTACTTTGTCATTTCTTCCTTTATGTCCAAGATCCTCATAACCTTCAACTACATCTAAGTATTTAGAATATTCCAAATATTTTTTTATGGACATCTCATCAAAAGCAATGACACAATACTTTTGTTCATTATCCATCGCGTTAACTTTAATTTTTATTTGTTCCATATAACTATTTATAAAACCAGGTGAAAACTTTGAACTACCAATCCATCTTTTAATAGTACTTAAACTAGGTAAATTAATTTTTTGTACATTTCTCAAAAATGTTCCAGGTGTATTATAAAAAAGCGAAATCGCAAATTGCTTTTCTTCAACTGACCACGGTTTTCTAGATTTATTTACTCGAAACATTTGCATTTTTTTTTCAGAAAGTACTCTACAATTAGTACTTCTATAGTTTATTTTATTTTTAAATTTATTGGAAATTTTTAATTTATTTCTTACATTAAACAGTTTAGTTTGTAGTTTGCATACCATTGATGATTTACAATTTAATTTTTTTTTTTTAATTTCTATCACATTTCTCATTTTTCTTTTAGTTGGTGTTTCAACAATAATTTTATCAGGATTGTCATTACTTGAGAAACTTATAGGCTGAGAATTTTGGCACTTTTTTGGAGCTGGTATATTTATAATTTCCTGTATAAATTATCGTGATGAAAGTGATACATTAGGCGTTGCTGAAGTTTTACTATGGCCATTTTTTTGAGTTCGAAGAGTAATCTCTTCCTCTAAAGTGTTATTTGAATTTGTTTGAGAAAAATAAAATGTTGGTGTTTCTGGTGAACTATTTTGATATGTGTGTGTCGGTTTTAAAACATTTAAATCTATTTCATCATCAGTGTCTAGAGTATTTTCTAATAAAGGATCTGTTCGTGATGGTGTTGATGATGTAGATCAGTGGTTCTTAACCGGTGTTCCGTGGACTTCGTATAAGTGTTCCGCCAAAATTTTAAAATCAGTGAAAAAAAAAAATTCTAAATTCTTTCAAAATAGAATCATTTTAGGTTTTGTTGGTTTATTTTTGTACACAAAAACGTTATCGTTAACTTTCGAATAATATAATGTGTCAGTATACTATATAATATATTAATATACATTATTATTATTATATTATACGATAATCTCCACCATACTGCGATAACATACGTATAGATATTGACAATTTTATTTTCTGCACTAATAAAAGTTATAAATTTGTAACGACCATTTTAATAACAAAATGGACAAATTTCTTAAACGGAAACATGATTCTGGTACTGATAATGCAAGTACGAATACAAGCAATGTCAATGATGAGAATAAAATAAAAAAGGTCAATAGACAATATTGCAACGATTATTTAAATTTTGGGTTCACTTATGTTGACGAAAATGATTGTCAAATTCCCCTTTGTGTGGTTTGTGGGGAAAAGTTGTCTAATAGCGCAATGGCGCCAGCGAAACATTGTAGATTGATGCAGTTCATAAGAAGAGTTGTCAATATTATATTTTTGGGGGATGGCTGTCTTATGCAATATGACACGATTACCTGCCTGTCTAGTGTCTAATGTCACATTTAGAAAAATGGTGAGCACAAACATATTTTGCAGAAAGTTCTTCATGAGTTAAAATAGTTAAGTCTATATTTCCTTGAGAAAAAAAAACCAGAACAAATTTAATTAGAAAATAAAAATGTAATTAAATTAATAAAAATAGTTAACTCAAGTTAAGTGAACACAGGGGCACAACTTTACAATAAAGAGTCCAAGTAAATATTTCCAGACTAGGGGAATTCCCCTTATACATATCTCATAGTCAATTATTAATTTAACAAATATAAACATAGCATTATTCAGTTTTTTTAACATTGTTTTATACTAATAGCCAATAGGTACCTAGTTAAATTTTTAAGTGATTACATAATTACTTTGATTTTATAATGTACGCTATTATAACATATTATTATAAAATCAATGGTAATTCAAAATGAATTACTAACTAGGTAGTTAGGTAAGTTAAAAAGTTTTAAAAAATAATTTTTTACTTGGTATGCCCACCTTTGGTTTCATAATAATTAATATTATATTTAAAATTATTTTATATTTTATAAATTAATGCTTCTTGCTAAGTTCCTATTGTAAATGTATTTATATACCTAGACTAATTCATCAATATACTACTGGCCTGATTTTTTAACCCATTCTTGTGCACGAATAGGATCATTTTTGGGAAAATGAAACAATGTTAAACTAGGGTCTAGGTTCTTCAACTTTACTTCTAAAGCAGTTGAAGTATCTACACATTTATTTCTCCGAGCCATTATAATGTTATAAATAATTAAACAACAATACAACAAATGACAATGTTTATGCTCAGCTGGTCAAGTTCAACCATACAATTATTTGACGATACAGTACATAATTATACGTAATTCTATTTCCGAAAGTAGATATGTGGATGTGTTCGTTATTCATTATCCTATGACGTATTGGGATTTGGGTAGTCCTATTAAGCATACTTATTTTTTCTATGCTATTAACTAACAGCAATTAATAGGAATTAGGAAGTAGTGCAGTACGCAGACACGGCAGACGGCGGCTCCGTCGACCGCCAGCCGCCTCAGTACCGATTTAGCCGGTAATAAACCAGCGCTCCTAACGAGTCGGGTACAAACTAAATATTCTAGGGTATATTTCCGAACGAAAGTTATTACCAAACCGTCACACGGCTTTGGCTATCTATGTATGTTTAATCTATGCCTGCAGTGCCACAGTCACCCGTCTCCCGACAGGGGGTATGAACTTATACCTATTGAAAACCGTTCTTCAATAGTAGTTGTGGAGATAAACACAAAAGCGCTGGTAGTCGGTTTTTATCACCATTGATTTTATTCTCATTTATTATCATTACCATAGATAAAAAAAATAATCATTATCATTACCTATAGGCTATAATCTTAAGTCCATGGCTACATGGCGTTATATTTTCATTTATTTTTATTTATGGAGTTTGTAGTTTTGTACTTTGTCTGTAATTTAAAGCTCAAACCGACCACCCACAGATAAAGACCAACGTCAGAACAAGACAAGTATAGGCAAATACCAAGATAAACAAACTTAAGGTTAGTGACTTTTAAGTTTTAATTGACAAATGTATAAGTTCGATGTAGTATGATCAAAAATAAACACCTATTTTATTTGAATTTCAGCATGGTTTCTAACAAATGTGTTGTTAAAGGCTGTTTGAATTCAGATAAAAGAAAATATTTATTCCCCATTAATGAGTTGGACTTTGCGATGTGGGTAGAAAGAACTGCTAATCCTCTCCTACATAGTCTCTCAAAGGAAAAGATCAGGAAAACATATCAAATTTGTGGAAAACATTTTGAAACCATATGTATTAGTCCTGGTCCCTGGAACAAACAATAAACTAAAATACCGATCCCTTCCAACTTTAAATCTTCCACGTAACATTTTGTCCTTAATGTATGTTTAGCATGTTTATGTTCAATGTTGTATCAATATAATCTGGCAAAAGTATGTATATATAAATATGATAATGTCTTATATTTCTTTATGAGTTAATTAAAGTATATATTATTATTAATTTCTTTGGTTTTATAGGTGCATATATTTAGAATAATTTGTTTATTTTAACATTTTAACAAAGTAATAATACCTTAAACTTACTCATATTTTATTTTGAACTATTATTTTCTATGTGATTAGTGTCATTGCTTGTGTTTGTAGGTAATGTATGTAATGTATGTATAAATGTTTGTTAGTAATATAATACTATGTATTAATAATATCTAATTTTATATACTTTTTTTCTATTTATTAACCTAATATGTATGTATGTTTGTAAGTTATGTTTGTGCTGTATGTATGTATGTATGTGTGTATGTATTTGATGATTTAATATTCAATTTGCTTATTTATAGTTGAATCAGTTGAAACTACATTAAATTGGTCCAATAGAGTATTTCCGCCAGTATTAAACAGCATTGAACAAATGGAAACAACATCATCAGCATCCAATAATGCTCTGCAAATTCAAAATTCTAACGGCCATTCATCAACAGTGATGTCAGAAAATGTAAACCAAAGTATGTCAAACAGTTAAGATTATTTTACATAAAATATGTAAACAACTTAATATTATGTTTTATTGAACATTAATTTTAATATCTATTTTAAGGATTTGGCTGCAAGAAGAATTTGTTCAATGTTTATAAGACTGTAAATTATGAAGACACAACAAAAGAAGTGCCAGCAAAACTAAAAACATCGTTGTTAGGAGTTATAAACGCCAAACGGCAAGTTCAGTTAACACCTAACTGTAAAAAGTTGTACTTGTCTAGCATAAAATTAAGTAAAAAATTAAGTCGTTGTTCAAAAAAAGTTAAAACATATAAGAGTAAGGCAAGAATGGCTCACAAATTTTCAAAAGATGATTCGCTTATCCAACTTTTTAATAAAGTTGATAAAACAACTTACGGTTTCATTATGTCTCAAGTCAAGAACCAATCAAAGAAAGTCCAGGGACGAAGATTTACTTTAGACGACAAGATCTTAGCTCTTTCAATCTACAAGCAAAGTCCAAAGGCATATAGATATCTTTCAACAATATTTTCATTGCCCTGTCAAAAAACTATAATGGGGTTGTTAAAAAATTTTCTTTTTTTGCCTGGAATAAATCAACATATAATTGATCATATAAAAAATAGAGTGAAACATTTAAATTGAATGGACAGAACTTGTTGCTTGATGTTTGATGAAATGTCACTGCAACCAGAATTAACATATGACAAACATGTTGATAGTGTTTTTGGTTTTGAAGATTTAGGATCAAACCAAAGAAATTTCAAGTTAGCAGACCATGTATTAGTGTTTATGGTCCGTGGTTTGAAGAAAAAATTTAAACAGCATATTTGCTATTATTATGTCCAAGGAACCACAAAAACTGTTGATTTGGTGCAATGTATCCGTCAAGTCATTCAAAGTATACTTACAACAGGATTAAATCTGGTCGCTACTTTATCCGATCAAGGAAAAACCAATGTTGCTGCAATCAATATATTAAAACGTGAAACATCAATATCATTTTTAAGGCAAGGACTAGAAAACCGCAGTGAAGGATATATAAATGATGGGCATGAAGTTGTGCATATATATGATCCACCACATTTGCTAAAGTGCATTCGGAATAATTTATTAACGAAAGATGTCAAATTTACTATAAATAACACTGAGTATACAGCATCATGGAAATTCTTATACAATTTATACTTTGCTGACAAGAGTAATGAAGATATGGGTTATAGAGCATTACCAAAATTGACAGAAGAGCATGTTGTCATAGAAAAAATGAGGAAAATGAAGGTATCTACAGCTGCTCAAACACTCAGTCACCGAGTTGCATCAACGTTAAAACTAATGAGTGAATTAGGTAATTTATACATTTTATAATAATTCAATTAGGTATTTATCAATTATTAATTTATACATTATGAACTTTTCAGCACCTTCTAATCCAGATCTAGGTAGTAATGCTTTGGGAACTGCTGCATTCTGTTTATTTATGGATCAATGTTTTGATTCGGTAAATGCTGCTACAAGAAACGCTAAAGATGGAAAAATCCTAAGATCAGCAGTAACCAGTTCATCTCCACACATCACTTTTTGGAATACAGCTATTGAAGTTTTTAAAAGTATGAAATTTCTTCAATTAAACAAACAAAATAATATCATCAAAGTATCTACTCCTCCGTGTGTCAAAAATTGGATAATAACATTATGTGGGTTTAAATATGTGTGGTCCAAATTACAAAAAATTGATTTTAAATACTTTATCACAAGAAATATGAACCAGGATAGTTTGGAATGTTTTTTTGGCTCTAGTCGGCAGCATGACGCTAGAAATATTAATCCTACCTGTCACAATTTTATGAATACTTTCAAAACTCTTCTTTTAAATAATTTTTCTTCAGTAAAATCAATTGGACAAAATTGTGAACAAGATAATATTGATTGCTTGTCAAATCTAAAAATTTTTTTAACTAATAAATCATTAAGTGAATTAAATACAACTGATATTGCAGTACCATTCAATGTGAACCCTCCAATTCAGATATATTCTAATAATTCATATATGAGTGATATGGTATTAGGGTATTTAACAGGTTTTATTTTAAAAAAAAATTTTACAATTATAAGTGAATGTGATACTTGTAAAAATGAATTGAAATCACAAGTTCAGACAAATAAACTTATTAAGGTTCGACAATATACAAAAAAAAATGCGCTTAACCAACCATCTTCATTTTTGTGTAATTTAATAAAAAACATTTTAAAATTGTTGAATCAGTCTGTAGATGATTTAATATATAAAAACAATGTTGGAAAACAACTTTTATTACTTATTGAATTACACATTGATTTCGACTTCTCGTGTGAAATACACATGTTAACAATTAAAAATATTATTATTAAATATTCAATTAATTTAACTATGTTTACACTCTGTAAAAATATGAACAGAATATTGAAAGGTGTATCTAGCCCACTTAACTCTAATGCTAAACTTAACAAAATTGCAGTAGATTTTTACAATAAACATTCTAGAAGATTTAAACCAAAATTGCATAAATCATAATTACCTTTACCAAATATTAAAAAGGAAGACATTATAATAATTTGTTCGTTGTTGTATATATATTTTATTTTATGTTACAATATATCATTATATTATAATCTTTATGTCAGACGTTGTATTACTTAAAGCTTGTATTATTATTTTTTTTCTTTCATTATGTACGATGTATCTTTTGTTGTTAAACCTAATTAAATGTAAAATATATTATATTAATCAACAAATTGTGTAGTTTATTATTTATTAAATGAAAATTGTACCCTAAACTTCTACAATACTATAGTATTAAAGTCTATATTCAATTATTTAAGAAATTCAGAAAATTTATTATAGCATTATCAGGCCTGCTGATTTCTCATAATAGTTCGGGAGATAGCCACCATGGCGCTATAATCGCAGAACCAAAAATCCGGACGAGTTGCTTATCTATTATTTTCTTTGTCTATGTCTCCCGCAATCCGACGCGACGGACACGCAACGAGACGCCCATAGAAAAGTAATAAAATAGAAGGGACACTTTCAGCAATCATTTTTATGTAGCGTCAGCGCTCCCGGTGTTTGTCTACCATAACTAATACTATTATCTATACCAAGGCTATAGCCGTCATTATTATTTATTATCTATGATAGCCGTGATCTATAATCAACAATTATTTTGCCGCTTTTTTTTAAATGTGGTATGCTTAAATGACATCTTCGTTTTTATGTAATAATACAAATTTACAAGTCAAATTAATTCTATAAACAGTTTTATTAATAATATTTTTACAAACACAATTTATCAACATTGAATTTTAAAACAAAATGATTATAACAATAATTAATATTTAATAATAATAATAATAATAATAATACTAATAATACTAACAATAATTTACAGTAAAATATTGTAACAATAAATTGCATTAATTGTTTTCCTAAGTATTAAATAATAAATAGTATAAATTGTTTCAATAAAATAAATATAAGAATAATATTACGTAGGAAATTTAAAGAAATATATTTTGAGTTTTGGACATATTTTACCTACAGACCTGCAGTATCTTACTAATAATAATAATAATAGGGTAGACCCAAGAAAAATTACAGAATTTTATCGCCCTTAAATTATAACAAAAATGAAGAAAATTAATGTTTATGCGATTACAATTTATTACAATTTTTAAGAATTTTTTGATTTTTCAATTTATGTTGTTAATAATATTTTTCGGCAAGGGCAAGAGTTTGATAACTAGGGCCCGGATTTTTATGCAAAAATATTTGTTAAATATGCACATATATATGCACTCAAAAATTCAAAAATATGCAAATAATATGCAAAAAAATGTATTGTTTAAAAATACAAAAATTAAAAATATACCTAGTATTAAGTGAAAAAAAATACAATTTAAATATAATTTTTTAAAATGTGTATAAAGCATAAAAATTTGTATTAATTATTGAAAGAATACCAATATGATGTAACAAAATGTGCTTTTAAATTATCAAATTGAAAAATTAATAATAAGTTGTAAAATAATGTAATAAAAGTAATAATAGGTTGTGGGGGTAAACTTAAGTTTGGACATTTTTCTTTAAAAGTACCTACACGACTAGGTGCTTTTAAAAAAACTTTTTTTGTGTTAGATATCAACAAATCAACATTTGAGAATTCATCCCTAATGGCCTAATAGCTTCTGATAATCTATGAAGCCCATGGGCCATACAAGTAATATGGATTAGTTTAGGATAAAATACCTTAAGCGCATGTCCAGATTTTACCATATAAGGAGCGGCGTCTGTGACATACAATAACACTTTGTCATGCAATACTTTTTCAGGCCATAATATAATATACTCATTGAATCATTGAATAATTTAATATAATGAATTATATTTGTCGGGAACGTCGGCGATCGGGCAAAATCGGCATATATATCAAACATTGAGTAAAATTTAAAATATTTTATCAAGTATTTATTAAATATGCACATTTTATGTAATTACCCCGAAATATGCAATTATTATGCATTTTGATGCAAATATGCAAAAATATGCAAAATAAAAAATTAACAGTAGAATCTACGTTTTACGAAACGTCAAGATATTTAATCAAAATTATTATACGTCAAATGTAGAAGAATATGCATTTGCATAAAAATCCGGGCCCTATTGATAACCTTCAGAGCATAGCAATGTCAACTTTTCCCCCTTAAGCAGTCTATTGATATTGGCTATAAATGCAAACATTAAGACTCTAAAAGAACTATTTAAAAATAAAGCATTTGTATTATGAGTTGGGCATAAATTGTTTAGTTTAATTTTAGGTTTAATTAAATATATAAAAAGTTGTTTAATATTTGCTTTCCAAAATATTTGATCAATATTATAATTAAATTCATTTAATATGATGTAGATGTTACAGCGCTTCGAAATTCTTTACCAGGCTGCATAGTAGTCGAACTTCCATTGACACTGTCAAATAATTTGTCAACAAAAAGAAGTAATTTTGCAGTATATTTGGAGTTTTCAAGCTTATCTCTTTTATCAGCTGTGTAACATAAATATTATTTAATTAACATAACATAAAAATAATAATAAAATATGTAATATAGTGCATTACTAATTAGTAAAATATACTAAATAGTAACACACTATATTATAATATAATATTATAAAATACTTTACAAGTACAACTAACCTGACCATTCTGATAGCATGAGCATTATACTTCCCACTCGTTGACTAAAAACTTGACTATAGTCCGGGTCACGAAAACTGGCGGCTGATTTTAGCGCCCCCAGTGGTGTATTTTTGGTAGGGCTATCTAAACTACTATAGCCCTACCAAAAATACACCACTGGGGGCGCTCAAATCAGCCGCCAGTTTTCGTGACACGGACTATAGCTATGGAAACCTTCATTTTTCGTATCTTGTCCGGGTATATGTGTGCATCAGTCAATTTTGGAGCCATCCTTTCACCAACATCCAGTCGACATTTGTCGATTTCATAAAAGTCGATCACGTCTTTCCACCTTGCAGTTTTTTCTTCACTTTCACTGACGTATGTTAAATCTGTTTTCATTAGGTTGTTTCGAATTACTTTCAGTAAGTGAGGTGAGTCATACAATGGGACTATTTCTTTACCGTTGATTTCAAACCCAAATGACCTTTTTTCTGTATAATTTTTCAGATGATTTTCAACAGTCTCACGCATAAGGACATTAATAGCAGCAACATTGGTGGCAGCTTGGTCACACACAGTAGCAACAATGTTCAAACCAGTTGATTGTACTGCACAAATCACTTCTTTGAGTGCAACCACAAGGTCAGGTGTTTTTGATCCACTTTGATTAAAGTAATATGCTATAGGTTGTTTGTATTTACGTTTAACACCTCTAATCATGCCTTGTCACCAAATTTTTGTCTACGATTATTATTTCCAAGGTCTTCAATACCAATAACCTTATCTTCGCACTCAGAATACTGAACTCCAGCAGCCAAAGAAATTTCATCGAATAATAAAATACATGTTTTATCTAAATTGTTTTTAAAACTGTTAACTGTTAATTTTAGGTGTTCTATTATTTGATTATTTATTCCATGTTCTAATGGAATTTTTTGTAATAAGTCGGTTAAAGTTTTTCTCGAGGGTAATGCAAACATTTTAGACATAACCCTATATGCTTTAGCACTACTTTTATATAAAGAAAGTGCAAATGGTTTATCATCTAAGGTAAATCTTCTTCCTCTAGGACTTACACTCTGTGACTTTAATTGATTTTTAAAAAACTTTTGTGTTATATCGTTCAGGTTGTTCATCATTAAATTGTGTTTATTAATAAATGTATCGGCTTTTTTCAATCTTTGTTTTATATTCAAGTGCCTCTTCTTTACTACTGACAATGTGTTTTTTAAATCAACAATAGCTTGATGTAAATATTGTTTCCTGGGCGCATATGTTTACTTCTCGTTACTTGTATATGTTTAAGATATCCCTTGGATCTTGATTTCTTTTTATTAATCGTGAAATTTTCTTTGCCGTTTGTATTAAGTGACACATTTCCAATTGGATTTATTCCATCAAGATCAGAAACAACTAAAAATGTAATTAAAGTTAATATGCATACACCTATCTATTTAAAAATCAATTTTTATTTTATTTTACTATACTTACAACTACTGTCGAAAGAACCGTTTATTTTAACCATTCTATCAACATAAGGTGGAATTGATTCGTTCAATGTTATAGAAGTGATGTCATCAAAATCAGCAGAATTTGAACCAGACACTAAAATATATAGATTTATATTTATTGGTTGTAATGTAAAAAAATAATAATAATAATAATTAATAATCTTTAGTGCTTAATACTCACAATTACAGTTGGAAGAACCTTTTGTTTGAGCTATGGTATCAACATTAGATGAAATTGTTTCATGAAATGCAACTAAAGTGTTGACATCAGGTACAGTGCAAATTGAACCAGTTACTTAAAAATATATATTTTTAATTATTGCTTATAATGTAAAAAAATAAATATTATATATAGGTACACATACGTAACTAACATAAACAAATTATAAAACAATATACAAAGTTACTAGTTTAAAAGTACATATGTTACTTATAACTTATGCTAGGTACATATATCAAACAGTGAAGCCCGAAAGCGCAAATCGACCTTTTTTTTCGATAACTCAAAAGCGCAAAATGAATTTGCGCTTTTGTACCTCGGTGGTGGGATAAAAGTGCAAAAATAAATTGTATAACCTGATACAATATTTTACTGACCTATCGCTTCGACGCTTTGCATGTATATAACCCGTTTCACGACATATTTCAGAAACGCGTCGCGACGGTTGTTTGCATTTGTCTGTGTCTTATCGTAACACATTACGATGGCAGTTGATAATCATTGAAGACAACTATAATATACACTATAATAATAATATAATAGTATATATTTTATAGTTTATATTTTATATTTATTTGAAAATCAAGTGAAATGTTTTAAATCGTATACCAGATATCGACCTATATCAGTTGGTGTCTGTGCTACAATCGTGTCACGTGTGCGTATGTGTCTGGTTTTCGCTATAAAGTTAAAACTATAAGTCTTCGAAAATTGATTTTTAAAATGTCATCTACATTAACTTACACAAATTATGATGTATTGTGCCAGTGTACAATAATTTTAAGTACAGACATCAGCGAGTAATGGCAAGCGGAGATATATCTTGGCGATGTACGGTAAGACAATGTACTTCTACTATTCAAACTAATTCTAAAATATCCAACATTTTGACGGAAAATGAAAATATATCTCATAGTTTTTTTTTTTTTTAATTTGCGCTTATGGGTTATTTATTTTTGTGCTTTTGGGTTGCGTTTGGGTCATATTTTGCGCTTATGGGCTACACCCATATCAAATGATTATATATTTAAATTACAAACCATGCTTACTAATGATAAAATAATTAGTTTATAAAAACTAATAAATTAAATAATTAGTTGATTTATTTTACTACATTTATGGTTAAACATATGGTAAGTACTATACTGTCAGTAGGTGTTCACTAAATTCATGTTAATTATTTACACAATTCTAAAACGAAACATTTAGACAAGAAATAGTTAGGTAGGTGCACATTTAGGTAGACACCTAACTAGGTTATTAAGTTTAATACAAACAGCATAATAATATAATATACACAAAAGTTATTACTTATATAGGTATATGTATAATATGTATTTATTAATTTATTATTGTTTTCACACTATTAATTACTCACAAACTGGTAACGGTAAGGACAAGGTAGGAATTGAATTACGGTTCAATAACTTTGTACCATAACTATGACATTCTTCTTTAAAATGAAGATCACACACAAGGTAAATTTGATCATAAGACATTTTAAGCAACTTTGGATTACCACATTTTTCGATCCATAAAATAAAACGTGGTACATCATTCTTTGGAAACCGGTGTTTTGAAATGCCGAATCGACTTTTACAACCATGAACGACACAATTCGGAGAAGGCATAACTAATTAAAAATGATATAGAGTAAAGACAATGACAACTACAAATTTAAATTGGAAAATATTACATTTGTAATCTTATTACAGTTTTATTATTTTTCAGATTCAGCAGTTTTCATGGAAAAATAATAAAATTATTATTCTTGGTTAATCCATAGAATCATGGTAGGTATATCATTATAATATACATTTTTAAAATTAACCCGAGTAGGTACCAACGTATTTAGCAACGTTCGTATATTGGCACTACTTTTGTCTACCTAGACAACAACAGTTCGTATATACGAGTTAACAGCCTATGGAGACGCCAACTCTCTGTCTACCGTGTTTTTCCCGGAAAACGCTTTTTCAATGCCCATTACACAGCGAGACTCCTAACGATGTTGGCGATGAACGCAGAGTCCTGCGCACAACAGGCAGAGAAGCAGCTCTAAAATGGTCACAGCAGAAGTGCCGACATCGAAGTTACGATAACAACAGCTGTGAGATTGTCGTCCTGTAATAAAATAAACATTTAAGTTAAAAATTATTCATAACTAGTTAATTCGTCGACGAACGTGTAACACGAAAACGGCTTGCAACAGCGTTTGTCTATATAGTTTCAAATTATACTTACGTATTCTTCGATGCACAATGCGGCTATCGTTTCCTGTACCCTCACGTACCGTTTCTTAAAGTTTCATTGAAAACTAAGTAAAAAAACTAACTAATACGAATTAAACAACAAAAACAAATCTAATCTATCTCAAACTAACATAAAAAGTAATAGATTATAACAAAAAACAAGAGAAAACTCTGCAGTGGAGAAAGAAAAATGAGCGATTTATGGGTTTTGAAGATCAAGCTCAGCGTTGTATGAGAGCGTATAAGCGGCTTGGCGTCTAAGAAGGAAGTGTCATATTTTCATGTGTGTTGACGCCTTTTATAGGAAAAATATTAGAACACACCATTGGCAATAAACATAGGTAACTGTTCATATGGAACCAGAAAGGGAGATTTTTTTACGAGAAATAATCATTATTATATATTAGCCAAAAAAATTACTATAATCTTACGACGAAAAATACTCGAATACAATTATGTAACCTACCCTATACTATTGTGTCACTGTTCAGGCCAGAGCCTTATTTACAATTTTGCCACCTGTGGGCAATAACAATTTTGGCAACCACGTTTTTGCTATTATTATTACTAAATATAATTAAAAATTATACAATATACCAAACAACTATGGAAGACTGTATTATTATATTATATTATTATTCTCATAATAAATTGATGTGGCAATGCTTTTTTACAGAGGTGAATAATATTTAGATACCTGTTTTGTAGTGAAGTAATAAAGATAGAATTTCCGTAGTATACCCTAATCTAACATTTGTTATTAGGTATAGAATATTTATTGAATTAAACGAAATTCAGATAGATACTCGGCATCTTCATGTAAACAAACACAACACGCTTCTGCATTATGAATGGCACACGACTGTTACCAGCAACAACAGTCAAGCTGGCGACAGCACACCTTCTACATCAGCGCAACACTCAAGAAACATTGAAGCAGAGCTTTCCACAGCAGGAGGAGGTCATGTATTTCTTTCCACAGCGTCTGTCCTAGTTGCAGATAACCATGGTCGACTAAGGAAATGTCGCGTCGTACTGGACAACGGATCACAAATTAATTTTGTGTCCAAAAATTTCGCTAGGTTATTACAACTCCCACGTCATAAAACAATGGTGCCAATAAGTGGAATCGGAGCGAGCCAGATACAGTCAGTTTCTTGTATATCTGTCAAGGTTTACTTTAGTCTCGTGTAAAACAGTTTGAAGTAGATTTGGTTTGTCATATGGTGTCATGTCATGGTGGGTGATGGTTTACCCAGTTGTCCAAAGCCAAGAAGTGGATGGAATATACCAGAAGACCTGACTCTACAACTGGCTGATCCTTTCTTTGACGTTTCGGGAAAGGTTGACATGCTCAGAAATTGGTACTACATCACTCTTAGCTACATGCTCCATTGGACAAGCATGTGAAGACAAATTTAGAATCCTATGTAACGATGAGTTTGAGACATATAGAGAAATATCTAAATCTAATAATAGAGTAATTGATGAGCTCTATAGCTCTATAGCATTTTGAGGAAACTGCGATACGAGTTGAGATTGGATGGTTTGTGTTACGACTTCCATTTAAGACTAAAAAAAGTGAGGTTGGAGGCACACTGGATATGGCCATAATTAGATTCCTAAGCATCGAGCGAAGGTTCCAGAAAAATTATGACTTGAAGATTCAATATATCAATTTTATTGAGGAATATCTGAGAATGGGTCACATGAAAAGAGTATGTGAAGAAGCAGATCAGCCCAAATATCTATTCTATCTGTCCCACCATCCAATAATTAAACTGTCAAGTCTTACCAGAAAGCTGCAAGTGGTGTTTGACGCATCTACGAAGAGTTCTTCGAATGTATCGCTGAATGACATTCTTATGTAGACCAACAGTTCAAGAAGATCAGCAGAAATAGAAAAGATATTTAGGAAAATAAGAGTGGCGTCAGGAGATTAAGATTTTCAGAGAATAGTATGGCGATCGCAACCAGATGAAGCACTGCAAATCTATCGCCTCAAATCCTTGACCTATGGCACGAGAGCGGCATCGTGGAACGAGACATAATCGCACTACATTTTGAAACAGTAGACGCCATCTATTGGGGGCCTCAAGCGTCGTGCGAACTCAAGACAATATCATGGGGACGTAACGAACCGGCTCGCGCCTAAGCGACATAGATCGTCTGCAGAAACACTTATTATTAACTCAACATCGCGACACCTCAGCGAAAATGATTTTCAAATTAAAAAGGGTTTGAAGCACTTCGGGAATTCAAATATTTAATCAGATGATAAAGTTAAGTCCTTTTGACTAAGTTGGAAGCCAGAATTTGACGAATTCCAATTTACGGTCGTATAGGAACTAAAACAAATAAAAGGATGTTATTATCTGATCTCAACAAGATATTCGATCCACTCGGGTTTTTAGCTCCTAGTGTTAGTGGGAGGGAAGATATTTTTGCCACAATTATGGCCAGTGGCGGTTTTGGGGGTGAGGCAAGTGAGGCGCCGCCTAACCTACAATTTTAAGTAAAAAATACTATTAAAGTAGGTATAATTTTTGGCCCACCGATAGCATATAGGTACATATTTCGATAATAATTTTTAACGTTTTTATGATTTTATTTGAGAAAAAAATCTTCTTTGCCAAGTTTAACAAAATGAATTATCATTTATTATATAGTAAATGGTAAATCATATTATCATTAAGTATTTATTACAAAAATAGTGATAAACCGATAAGAAATGTATGAAATAATTATTACGTAAACAAACGCTGGTGTTTCAACCGGCGGCAATGTTCCGATGACGTCAGAAGGCACCGTTCCACTCCGCCTCAGAATATGTACTATTGTGTACATGAATTACACACACAAGCGTATGTACGCGAATGCACGCGACTATTAAATAACTAGAGTTGCGCATGCGCAATGATCATTGTGAGGCTCGACTAACATCGCCTTATGTACTAAAAATAGACTCGGTATACAGGAATATCAGCCGGCATATTTCAACGTAAAAACACATTATCACTTATCAGTAAAGATGTTATTGTTACAATCGAGACTCGGGACAGTCCTAATACTACTAATTAACCGTTGTCCGTTGTAATATCTATTGATAATAATTTTATATTTGTCATTAGTCATTTCTGACTTCTGTCTTGACTTCTTGTACGAATAGTCGCTTTTGTAGTTGTGTCTTACACTTTTTCGGTGGTTCTGGTTCGTCTTAACGTCTACGTTAAAATAACGCTGCAGTTTTTTGTAATAAACAATATTAAATTAATTACTGTTGGAGTTATGACGTATCCAGTGACAGACGTGGTAGTTATGTTGTTGGAGACCCCGTTTCGACGATGGCATTCTGATAATAAAAATGATTTGCTAAAAGTGGGTAAGCCTATTCCGATTTTGTAAGTTTTGGCTCCTGACAAGAATCTAAGTAAGGTATTCTGTAGGTCATTTAATCCAAATTTATATCAACAACACTCTTGGTTATGTGGGAGTCATTATATACAAAAAATGTTTTGTTGGCCTACTCAAAAGGTCCTTTTCAGAACTACCAAATTTTAAAATGCTCTGTTTATTACCTATCTATCACTTACTATATTATTTACTATACGAAACAAGTATATTATTAGCATTCATACAATTATAATTCATTTTATGTTTTTAAATTACATTTATTGCGAGATTTATTGTGAATTCTAATTTTGTATGGGGGGGGGGGGGGTGATACATAGGTTGCCTCACCGAAAAAATACTACCAGAACCGCCACTGATTATGGCAGATGAAGATTGATTGGGACAAGGCCTCTCGATACATATTTAACAAGAAGATTGGAATGTTTCTACGAGGGGCTTGATAAGCTGAGCTCTACCCCTGTCCCAAGAAAGTGTATTCTTTGTTTTAGTTCTGAGGTACAACTGCATGGATTTTGCGACGCTTCCAAAGAGGCCTTTGGAGCTGCCATTTACGTGAGAAGCAAGAATCAAAAGGGAAATTAGGCAGCTAGGCTATTATGCGCAAAAACACGGGTAGAAAGGATCCATGATACCACGACTAGAACTATGTAGAGCACTCACTCTAGCTCAATTGTAAATAAAAACAGCTGAAGCATGGGAATTAGAAAAGAGTGACATCTACTTATGGACAGACTCTATTGTTGTTATCGGATGGCTTAAGTCCCGTTAGTGAAATTTGTTGTCTCCGTCCTACAAGTGTGTAAAATAGCAAATTTTACCCTCAGCAAAACACGTTTATCTCCCGTTAGTTTAAAAAATTAAAGCAAATTGACCTCTTATAATATTTAAAGGTAAGATTATTATCTAGACAATGACATAGGCTTTTTATTATATTTTAATTTTAAAGCGAGTTATGAGTATTTTGAGATGTACAAACAGTTTACAATTTTAAAATACACATAACTCGCTTTAAAATTAAATTATAATAAAAAGTTTATGCCATTGTTTAGATAATAATCTTACCTTTTAATTGTAAAAGAAGTCAATCTAATTTTTAAACGATAAACGTGTTTTGCTGAGCGTAAAATTTGGTATGTTACGCACATGTAAGACAGAGTAAACAAAAGTAACTGTAACGGCCCCTTAACAGTGAGTCATGTAAGCTAAAAACTTATGTAGCGAACTGGGTAGAACAAATCCTCAAAATAACAGACCCTAAGCAGTGGAGGCACGTTAAAACAGACGAGACTCCAGCAGACGCTCTGTCTAAAGGGCTGAATCCGAAGGAATTTCAATGTCATGAACAATGGTGGCCAGGTCCAATGTGGCTTTCAGAGGAATCAACTAATTGTTTAGGTTCGTCCAACTTATTAACAAATGAAGAGTAGTAAGTAGTTTTAGCAGGTGGACCGAGGCTTACAACTTAGGAACAGCAACCTCTAAAACAATAATCGAAACGTTAGAACTCGAGTTCTTTTCGTGTTACAGTTACCCCCGCCTGTGTCTTAATGATAACGGCTCACAGTTTGTATCAAACCAAATGATAAACGAGTTAGAACGCTGGGGAGCATAGAGTTGTACGACTCCAGTCTACCACCTGAGGGCCAACCCAGTTGAATGCCATAATCAAGATTTAAAAAAAGGTTTACGCGCACAACTAGTCGACGGAAAACATAAATCTTGGGACACAAAATTACCCTCAATTCTATTTTTGATACGGAACAGGTGAAACTAATATACATGCTACCCACCCACGTTCCTTGTCCTTGGCAGGGAATGAAAGAGACCCGATGATTGGGCGCTGTCTAAAGCTACGCCGGTTCAAATCTGAAAATCACAGGAAGAGAGGGTAGAGCGGGAAAAACTTATTTTAGGCAAAAAGGTAGTTAAAACCGAGCGCACCACTTATCTAAGGCACATAAAGATTTTAATGCCGGATTCGCACCAAAGTGGTGGGGACTGGTAAAGCTAGCGAAGCAGGTCGGAAAAGGATTTTTTCTTACGACCAGCAACCGCCACAAAAAATACATGTGTCTTGCCTAAACGCGCGTCCGCGGGGCAAATTAAATAAACAATTGTCTGTACTAACCTTCATTTACAGACAACATGAACGACCAGCAACGGCAGGAGAAGTGGCAGTAGGTGGCCGACCTCATTCAACGGCTTTGACTGGTGTCAAGTGGCCAGGATGAGCCGTGAACAGCCGCTCAGGTCACGATGATGACGATCTTCTACAGAACGTGGTGCGGGCGGCCATCTACAACCGGGGCTAGGCGGACCGTACAGCGGACATCCCGCGGAGGCTGCGGCCACAACGGACCACAGCAGCCGGCTCCCGTCAGTGACAAGGCCACCACCACCGGCAACCACACCTGCACCCGTGACGCCAGTGGAGCCGACAACGGTACCCAGGCCAACGGGGGTACCCCCTTAACAACGGTAAAGGTGTGAACGGAGGTGCAGCCGGAAACCACAGAAAGTTCCAGCAGCTGAAGAAGAGGAAGGCCAGGGAAAGCGTGCCAAGCCAACAACATCATCTTGCCACGCAACATGCGCCAACCGCGGACCCGGAAGCAGCCATCACGACTCCAAACCAACACCGCCAGTAGCGATGGATTAAGACACACCGCCGACCAAGGACGAAAATCCGAGAAGCTGAACGCGTACCGGACACGGTACGCAGCGGCAACCAGTACAAAGTACAGGAACCGCAGGGACCTGTCTACGCTTTTGTCAACCACCACCACGGGCTACGATAGCGCGACATGGCCAATTCTCCCACCACTCTGCAAAGGCACATGGCGGGACGGGGAGGTAGGCCGCCTCTCTATCTCGCTCACCAACTGTCAACGTGACCATAGACCGGCCGTACGAAAAACCACCATCGATTGACCCACCTTGTTAATATCGATCCGTGGCCCTTTTCATTTTATATAATATATTTCATACATTAAAGAACACGCCTAACGTTAATCTCATTGTCACCGCTCCGCGGTGTCTCTCCTATTGATGACATAACATCGCCTCTCTTAGTTCTCGCCCGTCCACGGTCATACCACGTGACGGTTGCAACCACGATTGCAAGGACCACTGACATCTTTATAGCTATACGATTAATTTCACCGTAAACTTGTGTTTTCTTTTGATCTAACGTAATAAAGAGCCTCAGCGCTATACCCAGTAAACTCACGTCTCACAGTGTTGTGTATTAAAATTATAGTGGCACTTCACTATTATTTCATAAATGTGTAATTTTGTTTTGTTGATGAATTAGCAATTATTGAGAACTTAATAAATTCGCCGTGTAGACGTGTAGTAAATATATTAATTTCTTGAACCACTTCTTCGAATTATTTTTTTATTGCATTTTGTAACAACTTGATGCAGTTTAAAAATAATAATTCTGATGTTTAATTTATCTCAGAAACCTTGTTATAATATATTACACAAACATATTTTTCTCATAAAAAAAAAACAAATGATTCTGCTATTATAGTGATTTAATCGTAATTATATGTAATCACTCATCACAATACGATGCGTCGTTACCACTGATGGAATGTACAAGTCTTACAATGTTATATAATAATATAATAATGGAAACGATAATATCAATTGGTCTTGGAATAGTCATTAGTATTATTATAACCATTATTCTCAGAGTTATTTATTCACAAAATATGAAAAAGTACAAACAGTATTGTGAAAAAATTGTTTTCATCATTTTTATGATGCTATCTTACTTGGTAGTCGTCACCAAAATTATATCTTCAGTTTCGCTTTGAGGCTCATACTGTTTGCATGTGAACCAGCTTCTCAGCAAAGCTAAAAATCCACATTTTTTATCTTCATGCTCTTCACAATGATATGTGACGTCTAACGGATGGTACACCGTCGTTGTTGATTGGTACTCGGTATCCGTGTCGCTATTTCGGGACGAAGACGTTTTTTCCTGGGAATGCATTTTTAGCTTTTTAGTTTGTCAATGAGTATTTTTTTACGTATCCTAGCAATTCAAAATGAATAATAATTTATATGCATTAAATAAATATCTTCATAATATCTATATTGCATATTATATTATTTATAATATTATTATGATGATGAAATGCTGCATATTATACGTCAATGTGATGATATAAGCTATGAATAAGTAAAATATAAAAGGTAGTCTTTTGTAACTAGTGATTACAATTCCGGTCCTATTTTACGATCCCGGGATCTCGGGATATTTAGCTATTAATCCCGAGATCCCGGGATTATCCCGAAATTGGTAAAAAAATATTTAAAAGCATTATGCACATTTTTGTTTAATTTAATTATCTTTATTATTATAGTTTTTATAATTATTATACATTAGAACTAAATGTTCTACTGATTTTGAAAATATGAACGCAGGAATAGTAGAGCGTCTAATGTTCCATCTCCCAGTCTGCTTCTTAGGTTATTTTCAATATAGGCTGCTGCTGAAAATTCACGTTCTGACTCGATACTAGTAGGAGGAATAGACATTAAATACTTAAATGCTAGATCTAAATTATGCCCTCGAGATCCTCCATTTTCAAACAGATTCATTTCTTTTTTGTTTATTTTAACCAAATCAGTTTCTTTTTGTGTTTGAGGATCTTATTGTTTAAGATCTGTTCTTTTACTTTTTCTTATTTCAAGCTCCAACTTTTCTTGTAATGTCAATTAAGTGATTGTATTAGATTCACTTATTGTTTGTTCAAAACAATGTTGTTCTTCTTCATTAGGACTAATAGGATTATGTATCCTTTCAATTAATTTTATTATTTGTTTTCTAATAAAATCATTTCTAGGGATTGAAGATAAATCTTTCAAATATGTAATTTGATCATAGTTATCATTAGGATTCTGCAAATAATTCAATACGCCAGATAACTCTGACGCCGTCGTTTTTTTATACGATCACTCAAGCATGTCCTCATTTTATTCGCAAGTATTGAATTTTTTTCTGATAATTCCTTGAAAAGAAATTTAAAAGCAGCATCAGTTGTGCACAAATTGGAATCACCACGACCAATTTCTTCCACTGTCAATTTAATGGGGGCGAGTATGTCTGTTATCTCAGTAATTACATTATAATCAGAATCGTCTAAACTGACTGGGTGGTTTAGATCTATGATCGATTTTTGAATGCTGGTTTTTAATAGAATAAAACGTTTTAACATGGCAAGAAGACTATTTCATCTCGTTTTACAATCCAGGAGTAGATTTATTTCTTTTCCATGCTCTGCTTTAACATATTTTTGAAGTATAGTGTCATTTTTTGTCGAAGATCTTTTAAAATACAGTAAAACTTTGAGTATTTTTTTTATTACTATATGGATTACTATCCATCACTGTTGCCGCCGCTATCTCGATCGCGCCACCGTCGCAACTAGTTAACGTCTTTTCGCAGTTGTATTGCCGCCGTCATCGCAACTCGTTTTAAAACCGCCGTATTATTGTTCTCGTTGTCGTTGTCGTCTTACTTACGTAACTCCGTCGGTAATCGCATTTGATGATCTGTTACTGTGACACACGCCAACGCATCCGTCCGTATTTGTCCAACATTTATTTGACAAATACAAACCATCATCTTGCCACATCGGATCAGCATCATCCGGAAGAGAGACCGACCATTGCATCCCGAGGACGAGTGAAATCCACCGCACGGCCATCGCAGTTTGGTTTATTGTTGCAGTCCAGCACCACACACGTCGGCTGTCATTGGACGCAATACTTTAATCTCTCATTTCCGAACGTGATCCACGTGAGTCCTTTTGATATTGTATAAATTGTCAATAAATAATTAAACATTTATGTGGCTCAATGAGCCATGTAAACTCATAAGAAAATATTGTAAACCAAATAAAATTTATATATTTCTGATTCAAATAACAAATATCTGTGGCTCGAAGAGCGAATGTAAACAAAAAAATAAATTGTAAAACATTATAAAACTATAATGTTTTATTAAACGTGAGAATAAAAAACCATCATACATTATACCAAAAACAATTTGCATTTTGCACTCTCACAAAACAAATACGATTTGCTTATTAGTTATTATTATTTTCTATAAATAAATGAACAACAATCTGATAATCATAACGTAAATATTAAGTATAGGTATTTTGTCATTTGTTTTTAAATTTCAAACAATTAGTGCTACCATCAAAAGAAACCATAATTATTTTCACATATTTTTTTTATTTTCGATGTTGGCAATAGATTCAACACAACCATTTTTCGGTTAAAGCTGTTATCAACGCCTACGACCCATTTACCCCAGTTTAATTATAATATTATTATAAAAAATAATCTATCTATATATATACAGGGTGTCCCGTGAGGATTTACTCATTGCGATATCTCCTGCAATAATGGAGATATCGTAATTATGTTTTTTTATTAAGACTCGCAGAGGTAAGCACTACAAATATTTTATTTTTTAATTAAATTAAATTTTTTAGTAAAAAAGTTAAAAAAATTATTTTTTTATTTTTTTATTTTTGAAAAAATTGAAGATAGCCATTCTATAGAGTATATTTTTGTGAACATTTTGAGCTTTTAACATTTTATTTTCATTAATCTCATGATTTTTAATAATTTTTTTAGTTTATTAGTAAAACGTCAATAAACTGGTTTTTGTCTGGCCGGCGAGTCCCCCTCTACGGCTAATGAGTAAATCCTCACGGGACACCCTGTATATATAAATGAACCCCTGCTCGTTAGGCTCGCTAAAACTCGAGAACGGCCGGACCGATTTGGCACAAATTTTTTTTAAGATGTTTATAATTGCCAGAAGATTGGTACGATAGAAAATTTTAGGAAAATCCACCGAAAAATTGGAAATCTGGATGTAAAAAATACAACAGTGTATTATAATACAGTGTAATATATTATAATGGTTGCTATTGGTTAATCGGGCATATTTGTTGATTTCTTATAATATAAGAATGATTCGCTGAATGTGTTGCTAAGCTTAATAATTCTACTGTACATGTGTTGTGATATTATACACCAAACAAAAATACCTGTAATTTCAATGACAATATAGGTTGATACAATAAAATCATTGTTAATATACGTTCCATAAAACGATTATTGATATGAGGATGTGAATTTTGTTAAATGCACACTTTGATAAGTAACGTTGTTGATTTTACAAAATATTTTATCAATATACTGTATAAAATCTTGAACCGATTAAAATAAAACTTAAGTTAGTATAACTAAGATCTTTATTAATTCTAATATAAATTTCATATATTTAATATACTTTTATTATTGAATTAACAAAATTCTATTTTTTTTTAACAAACCCTAGGTAGTTATTAGACCAAAACTTTTACTAATAAATTTAACAAAAATATATTTATTTCAGTAAAACCAAATTGTTGAATTAGGTAATTAAATATTATATTATAATGAATTATTCCATTAAATTGAATAATACAAATTATAATTTATATGATTTGCATAATTTAGTTACAGTTCAAATATATATTATAATTTATTTATATTGTATATTATAATATATTATTAAATTTAACACAATATGAACAATATACTTACCAAATATTTTACTTTGAGTTAAATAATAAATTAAACGAATGGTAATAAATAATATTATTACAAACTTTTTATTTGAAAACATTGCATAGTACATTATAATATTATAGTATACAGTTTACAAGTTATATTTATAACTTATTACTAAATAATATGTTAACAAGTAAAATAGGCTTAAACTTTTAAAAAATGTTATGTACCTATTATAACTTATAAGACTTATTTTAAATAAAAAAAAAACAATATAAATATAAGAATAGTACAATATAGTACCTACATAAGAATATAAATATTAATAATAAAAATTGATGAGTAGGAAAAAAAACTTAATTTCAATAAAAAAAATGATACAAAAAACATATTGCTTATAAAATACTAATGTTTTAATTCTGCAGTTACTTGCTTTAATAAACTAGAGTCTTATCATATTTAGTATGTAAATTACAAAAGAATGTTTGGATGAATAGCCATACATCAATTGATTCCATGGAGTATTCAATATTAAAAACATGGTATATTTTAAACAGGTATCAAACGCTTTTGATGAAGAAAATACAACATCTTTAATGTTATCAAAATAAACCAATATTTGTTTGGGGTCATTTAGTGAGCCAATTACCAAGATGAAATTTGAAATAGCCCCTTTTTGCCAACATTTTACAATTAACGTTTCCATTTCTGCTGATGTATCGCATATTTTAATAAATGTGTTTTGCACATGGCAAGCACATGACCGACGCGAAGTTAGGTTGGAATTTAGCTGGCTGTTTGATAGGTTTAATATGCCACTGACTTAATATTATTTAAAATTAATAACTTATTTTGTAATTAGAATTGTTTTTATATTTAATATTTATTATTTGGTCTGTCCTAATAATATGTTCTAGTTTCCCTTATGAGTATTATATTGGTGTTGTATATTAGATCCCACCAAAAACATATATGTAAAATGAGAGCCAAGTTCACTGCTATAATATATGCCTTGGTTGTTGACTTCAACGACAAAAGAAGTGAGATCTAAATGGGTGCAAAGTTAGGATAATATATTGATGCTATTATTATTTAGAATAGTTAAGTTATTTTCTTTAAATCTTTCTTCTATGCCGGTGTCGCAGTAAAATCTTACCCCCGGATAATTGTACCGGGGGGGGTAAGATTTTCCTAGGATAATTTTACCCCCGGTAAGATGTTCCTAGGTTATTTATACCCCCGGTAAAATTATACTGGGATAATCATACCCCCTCGGGGGGTAAAAATATCCTAGGATAATCTTACCCCCCGGTAAGAATATCCTAGGCAAATTATACCGGGAGGGGGTAAGATTTTCCTAGTCATATTTTACCCCCGGTAAGAATATCCTAGGATAATCATACCTACATAGGGGGTAAAAATATCCTAGGATAAACTGACCCCCGGTAAGAATTACCTAGGATAATCTTACCCCCCCGGTAAGAATTTCCCAGGAATATTATACCGTGAGGGGGGTATGATTTGCCTAGGATATTTTTACCCCCCGGTACAATATTCCTAGCACTGTATTAAGTTTAAAAATAGTGCAAACATTTTTTTTTTATTATTATTGAATTGTTTTTTAACGTTTATAACAATGATGAATAAATTTCATTACTTTTTGTGTTACACGCCTAGTAAATGAAATAAAAAATGAATGAATGCGTTCTACAAACATCTGAACTAGCGAACTATTCGAACTATCCTAAATACTAACCCTATCGTAGGTTTTTCATAGTAGACCAATTGTAATTTAGAACATAACAATTTATTATGAAAACAATTTTGATTTTTCTTCTCATAATATTACGATAAAATTGATTACATACAATGCTACAATTTATATTATTGGTACATTTTTAACATGGTTCTCCTTTGACTTTTATAGTAGTATATAATTCATTAATATCTCGGTCTAGTGTGTATTATATGCACTGGTAATTTATTGGTAAAGCATATATTATATATTTATATCACTGGCATGCAGTGATGCACATACGGGGGCGGGGGTCGCGTCCAACCGCCCTTCCCATCCCTGAGACAAAAAAAAGAGATATTATTGATGAATTGTAATATATTTCTAGTTTCTAACTGTACTAATCTTTATTGTTGTGGTTCTCGTGTGTATTGCACTCTTGGCAATTAGCTAGAAAACCATCTAAAACGTTTTTTCTTGTTATATCAGAGGTTGCCGGTGATACCCTATGTTTTACCAATTACAATTTGCAAGTGCATATAATACACATTATTCAGTATTCACTACTACACTAGATAGAGGTATAATGTATTATACTAGGTACTATAAAAGTCAAAGGAAACCATGTTACATTTGTACTAATAATATAAATTATAGGTATTATATTTTATCATAATATTCTAAATTACAATCATCAGCTGTGATGAATAAACACTACATTAAGTAGAAAGAGGTAGGTAGCTAATACATTTTAGTATTTTACAAAATAGACAAAAAAATAACGGATAACATAGTTCGATGAATTAGATACCTACACTCACGATATAGTTTGAATAGTTTACTAGTTCGATAGTTAGGTATAGGTACTATTCGAGTGTTTATAATTTTTTTCAATTTTGCATTGTATTTGCGCGTAAGTAATGATCTATAAAAGTAAATTTCTTTATCATTATTTTAAGTGTTAAAAAACAAATCGATTATATAAAAAAAAATTATTTTTGCAGCGTTTTTAAACTTAATATATAGTACTAGGAATATTGTACCGGGGGGTACAAATATCCTAGGAAAATCATACCCCCCTCCCGGTATACTATGCCTAGGATATTCTTACCGGGGGTAAGATTATACTAGGAAAATCTTACCCCCTATGGAGGTATAAATGTCCTAGGATATTCTTACCGGGTGTAAAATATGACTAGGATAATCGTACCCCCTCCCGGTAAGATTATACTAGGATATTCTTACCGGGGGTAAGATTATCCTAGGTTATTTTTACCCCCCTGGGGGGGTATGATTATCCTAGGATAATTTTACCGGGGGTAAAAATAACCTAGGAATATCTTACCGGGGGTAAAATTATCCTAGGAAAATCTTACCCCCCCGGTAAGAATATCCTGGGGGTAAGATTTGCCTGTTACACCGGCAATAATTATATCCAAAACAACATAAAAAAACATTTATTAAATAATAATCCTTAATTTTTTTTTCTCTAGGTAATTTTGCTTCTTCTAATCAACAATATCTTTGGTTTCTATCCATAAGCTATTAAATTTATCTTGAGTTCGACTATCTTTAAATCTGATAATTGTTTGCTGTGCCACCAAACGCACCGATGAATAATTAATTGATGGCGTTTGAAGGTATTTTGATAAAATATTAGTTTCATTAAAAACAAATTTTAGTTAATTTAAACAAAAAATAAAATCAAAGGATTTAATTGATTCAAGTAACAAACTATCATCAGGACCTGCAAAAGTGTCATAATCTGCAATTTTGTGTAGTGAATGAAATATTGTTTATAAATATTGCTTATAAATGTTCAAATACTGCTTTAACAGCTTCTATTCGGCAATTCCAACGAGTATCTCTCCCTCTATATGTATCAGCAGACAAAACAATTTCAATAGATTCGTTCTTTTTCTTTATTATTTGAGTTATTTTACATGAACAACTGAAAACAGAATTCAAGAGTGGTCAATTCCAGGGACCACCCAGGATTCTTACCCGGAGCTCCTGTCGGATTTTTCTTAGACAAAGATATCCACTGCCGTTTTCAGGGCTCTGCTAATGCCCTCGGTCATCGAGTCGATGCTATCGTAGGGAATGCCGCCTACCTCACCGAGAAGAGTTGAGTTGTACATTTCCCAGTTTGCTGATTTTACATTATACCGCACAGGTCCCGGGTTTCACGGGGGTGGTTTACTTACTAATAGGCTGAAGCTGCTGACCCGGTGGTCACTAACCTCCCAGTTCCGGACAGTGTGCCCAATGTCAGCCGTCATCATCGTCACATCTATACTAGATGTCCTATTGTCGTGTCGGCGAAAGGTGTTTATTTGGCCAGCAATGTTGTGAACCTTTAGACCATGTCTGTCTATAAACTCCTCTATGGTTCTACCACGGCGATTTCTGGCCTCCAAAAACCAGAGTTTGGAGTGGCCATTAGTGTCCGCACCGATTAGTATACGTTTTTTCCCAACCAGGATTTGATCCAGGCGCTCGGTGTGCAGGATTTTCGGTATGTTATACTTAAAGTAGGCCGACACAAATATAACATGGTCCCGCGGTCTAGGACCGAAAATTACTCTTACCGCTACCGTGTGGATTGACGAGTAGGCACTTAAGAGAATAGTTTGAAATCAACGGGTCAAAACTATTACTGCCGCTCCAGCGTTCTTGCTGATATGCGCACGTTTGCAGGTTTCGAAAGCATAAACCGTATTGTTGAGTATTAGCGGTTCCCGCACCAGAACGAAATCGATTTTCTGTTCCACGCATAGCTCCTTGAGTTGGTGGCTGGCCATACGGTCCCTATTTAAATTGTGCTGCACTACTTTGATTTCTGCACTCATTGTGGGGCTAATCTCGGGGCAAAAACCATACGCCGGAGAAGAGTCCTTACAGCCGCTGTTCTGGATGGACAGCTACTGGAAGAGGCCTTATGGCTCTTTGATCGACATTTAACGAACTTAACAATTTCTGATTGACAGCTGCGAGAGTCATGGCACCCGGCGCGATTCCAGCACGTCGGCTGCTCTACCCGGCACATTATTGAGGTATGGCCATATTTTTGGCATTTATAACATTGCGACTGTGTAATTTCATTTTGCACTTAGTCAGCCTCAATAACCTCAACAATATCTATAATTGTGGCAGTCCCTCGCCCGCCACAATACTCTCTTATCGGTCCTCCTGCCACGATTGTCGACACCGACTCGCGACCCTCATGCTACGGCGGCACGGCGTCTTCACTAACGACATGCCTAGCCCGACTCCCCGGCCCCCACAAGACAATAGTACAATAGACAAGACGTTCTACGTATATTGGACCCGTCCCCCAGTTTTCGCTAAACATATTACCACTCGGTTTTTGCTTTCTTGAGTTGATTATTGCATTACTACTGCATTGAGAATTGCACAGCTTAGCCACTAGTTTCCTGGGTTTGTTCAAGATTTTTGATAGAACACGAAACGCCTTACTGACCGTTGAATTGAATTCTAGTTTAGCTAAGATTGTTTTAGTCGTATCTGCACAGTTTTCATCCTTGATTTTCGGGACAATAATTTCAATAAAATTATTGAAAGCCTTTGTTCCAATGTATTAACACGGTTTGCCAGTGATATAACATCATTGTTGAGCCTAACATTCTGATCTTTTAGTACTTGGTTTTATTCTCTCATTTCTTTGATTGAGAGTAGTAATTTTTGTAATTGTTTACCAAAGTCGTCAAACTTATAACTCATAAAGTTAACTGCGTCAGTTAGATTATTGTAGTTTTAGTTGCTTGTGCTGGGAACAGAGGTAATTACGTGATGAAACGTTAACACTGAACTTGCATTTAATACAAGCCCAATTAGATTTGGTTTCCTTAGACATTTTACGAAAAGTCGCTTCTCTGAGAGTGAAACACATAAAGTGGAAGTGTTCATTGCATATCGAACACTTTATAACATCGTCTTCGAATATGTCTTCGTTGCATGTGTTACACAACATTATTGAATAAGCAGATAAACGAACAACTGTAATATTTATTATAGTATAAGATAGACCGTTGAAAGGTCGAACGTCGGACGAACAAAACGCTATAAGCGAGAGAAAAGCAACGACCAACCACCGTCCTCGATGATAGCCGATTATCAACTGAATCTATATGATCTATTTGATCTATATGTCTCGAACACATCGTTACATAGGATTTTAAATTTGTCTTCACATGCTTGTCCAATGAAGCACGTAGCTCAGAGTGATGTAGTACCAATTTCTGAGCATGTCAACCTTTCCCGAAACGTCAAAGAAAGGATCAGCCAGTTGTAGAGTCAGGTCTTCTGGTATATTCCATCCACTTCTTGGCTTTGGACAACTGGGTAAACCATCAACCACCATGACATGACACCACATGACAAACCAAATCTAGACTAAAGTAAACCTTGACAGATATACAAGAAACTGACTGTATCTGGCCCGCTCCGATCCCTACCATCCCAGTATGTTAGAGACTGATAAGTTTTATACAGTTAATTTTGTGAAAAAAATGCTTTTTAAGAAACGATATAAAAATATGGCACAAAACATTTCACAATGTAAGAAAAAATAACTAGATAAATAAAAATAATAAAAGAATTGTCAACAATTAATAATATTCATTAATCAAACAATTAATTCTTATTATTTATTTAAATAAACATACAAATTTTATTTTTATAACAATAGAACATTATTAATAATAAAATTTGAATTGTATAGACTTATACAGATAACTTAAAGATTAAAATGATCACAAATATTTTATTTGGTAAATGATTGAGTTGTAGTTAAGACTCAAGAGTTAAAGAACTTTCTTAACATTTTAGTAATAAATAACAATATGCTTAAGAAAACAATTAAAATATAATTTTAAAACATAACGGTAGGCCTATACCTCAGTCTTTAAAACTTGAATACTATTAAACAAAAAAATTATAAATATTCACGTGCGAAAAATTGTAAAGAAAAAAAACCAACATATACTTTTATTACAAAATTAGATATATATAGCAACAAAAACGTAAGGTATATGTCTTGAGCTATTTGTGACAAGTTCATCAGCTGGAATGTTAAGCTTATTATTTTGTAACATTTGAAAGAATTTTGTGTTTTGTAATAAACCTCCATCCGAAACTCTTAAATTAGTTCCAAAATCACACAAAATAAACTTATATTGTGCATCAACTATAGCCATTAAAACCATGCTGTGATGTTTTTTTATAATTATAATACTCCGAACCACTTCCCATTGGTGCAGTTATAGCCATATGTTTTCCATCTATTACTCCAAGTAGATGAGGAAAGTTCCATTTTTCTTCAAATAACATCGATATATTTTTCCATTCATTGACTGTTCGTGGAAACTAAAGTAAAAAATATTGTTCAGAATAATACGGAAAAATTATCAGAAACAGCAATAGAATCAAATGAGGACCTTCCTTCTGAAGATCTACCTATATCTACTCTCACAAGTACTACTTCTACAGATACTACTTGTACTAAATCTCAATCTACAAGACCATTAAAAAGAAATTCTGAAGCAGCTTTAACAAAAGATGTTTTGTTAACCGTTTAGAATCACTTTAAACGTCCAGCATCTCAAGATGATCGATATGACATTTTTGGTAAAGGGATAGCACTGAAACTTCGAGACTTTGACAAGACACAAACATTATTTGCTGAAAAAATTATCAAAAAAACTTTGTTCTTAGGTGAAACGGGGAACTTAACAATATCACATAAGGTAATGACTCCAACAAAAACGCCATTTGATGAAGTTTGTTCTCGCTCATCAACACCTTTGTCTAGTTCTTCCACATCAAACTATTCTAAGATATCTCCCAATTCAACCAATTACGTCACTTCCATTACATCGTAGATATCCCAGTAATGTAGCTGGATATAATGAATCATCTATTATTCAACCAGTTCATTTATCTTGTCCAACTACTATGTACCAAACTATTAACCAACTGCAGGATACTCCAGAAGGAGTTTTGTTGCCACAACCGAATTTACCCGAAACCGCATCTTCATATTTATCTCACTTTGACAGCAGTAATATTTAATCGATGTGTCCATGCATTCTATATATAAATGTTATGTATATAATTATTATCTACTTATGTATTATCTTAAATTATGTTTAAAAAAAGCCGGCGAAGTGCTAGTCGGACTTGCTCACGAAGAGTTCCGTACCATTATCTAATGTTTGTTGTCATCTTTTTAAACAGGAAAATGAGCGTTCAGCTCCTGCACTTGTTGCTGGAATGGTTACATTCAATGATACTGCTAATTTTGTAACCTGTGGTGGCTATCTGATAAGCCAGTAGATTTGAGATACATCCAAAGTTCATGAATGTTCATTTTATGAAATTCAGTTGATGAGTATATAATAGAAAGTTTACTTCGCAGAATTGCAAAATCAAAATATTCCCCATATTTATCTTTCAACGAGTCCATTGCATTTGTAGGAAATTTGTTGATATACTGTTCAAATTTTGAAAAATCTAATTAAGAAAAAAAAGTCAGTTGAGTTATCTCTGTGGTGAAAAATATTTTACATTACTTTATATAATCAACAGATTGTTTTAATATTAAATTTAGTTTATGAGCATAACAATGTACAAATATCGCGTTTTACATTTTAAGCGAACTAATATCTGTAAACCGATATGTTGTCCTGACACGTCATAAGTCTTCTTCTTCTTCCTCTTCAGCTTATCGGTCTATTCAGGACCATCGCTGCCATCAAAATCTCTCTCCACCTCTCTCTCTGATATGCTGTTTCTAAAGTTGCGTCCTGGTCTATCATTACTATATCTTTGGCAACTACGTCAATCCATCGGGTTTTGGGTCGTCCTAGGGGTCTCGTTTTATTTATTTTATTGATGAGTACATTTTTAATTAACTGTCCATCTGCCCTCCATGCATGTACGAACCATTCCAGTCGTTTTTTCATAATAAAATAGAGTATGTCTGGTTTATTATACAAAGACTTTACATTTTCGTTACTTCTTCTTTCGTACGTCATAAGTCTATGCAACTAATTTATCTATGCATTTATATTCATTTAATAAACGAAAAACATGCCCAGCTAAACACTTAGCAGAGCGATCATGACTGACATCTACAAATCCCAAAAATCTTTCTTTTACCCCTTCATTAGTCACATATCGTACAATTGTAGATAATTGAGATTTGGACATGATATCTGTTGTTTTATCCATAACTATAGAAACAAAATTTGTATGTTTAAATTCCTTTTTTATAGTTTTTTATAAAACATTAGAAATCGATTGAATGAGATCATTTTGTATGTCCCCAGAGAGTCCAGAAAAAACCGTAGATGTCGATAGATGTCCACTTAATTTTGGATCGAGTGTACCCATTAAGTGTATTAACCACGGTAGATTATAGAGGTATACGCACGGATATCAAAACACCGTCCCATCAAACGTGATATTAAGAATGTTTGGCCACTAGAGCGCGCCTCAATCTAGTGGCCCCATTTATTCACGTTCAAATATTGTTTTAATAGGTATGTTAAGTTCTCAAAACTAAATGTACATATGTATTTAATTTTAATTATTGTGGTTATAATCTATTCTACCATTTGTATATTTATTATTAGTATTCAAACATATTTTGTGATTGAATTATTGAATTATTCAATTTTACAATAATATTTACCATGTACTTAACTGAATACTTTTATTTATTATTTTAATTTATTTTACAGCCTATTTGATTTTGAAATCATAAGAATTGATAAACAAAGATGAATTAATGTCATATAACACAAGGACTTAAAAAATTATTTTCAATAAATTACCTATAGAGTTTGTTAAAAATCTGTAATTTAACCACGGTAGATTCTAAGATCTACCGATCTACCGTGTTTGAAACTAATCGCAATAAGTAACAGTATTTGCCTGATTCTGTGATTTAAATCAAAGGATATATTTTAATCATGGTGTATTATAATCAGCCATGATTTTAAAAATACAAGATATTAATTGTATCTTATATTTTGTGGGTAAAGTATTAAAAAAACTATCAATTGTATTTAATTTTCTTGCAGTAAATTAATAATGCACTTGCCAATTTTAGATTCTGAGCGGAGCGAGGAAGCTAGTGGTTTTACAATGGTGTTTATTTTTTTTTTTATATCCTGTATACAAAATTTCTACCAGAAGGAGTGCTTTGATTTCAACATATAGTACCTTATCTTTTAGCAAATTGGACCAAGATGGTACTTTAGAGAGGTCATTTTTCGATTTTCTCAATAGTTATATAATGCCACGGGAAAAACCACCGAAAAATTACGAAAAAACATTTAAAATCGGATTTTAATTTCTAACGCTTTGTTTATCACCATAGAAACGAATAAAAAATTATAATATTAATTCAACTTACATGATATAATAAATAATAACTATATAAAATATCCAGACTGACAAACCGTCTCAGCTCAGAATCGTTTTTCTTATACAATGATATTATATCATTGAATTCAAGTTTAATACAATCCATTATACAATGACCCACTTGTAACCTACTATACAGCAGAGCGACATCCACTTACCCGCTTTTTTTAATATTTGAGTAACGTATGCACCATAAAATATATGTTTATTATAAGTCAACAATTATATGCTTATTATAAGTCAAAAATGATATGCTTATTATTCGTCATTAATTATATAATATATTATTGATGTCACCTTTTTAATTGCAATGTTTATATAATTCTAAAAATTGAACATGTTATAATTTATATTTTTTTTTCAGCAATTTTTTAGTACAATACGACAAGCTGGTTGTCAAAATGACCATCCTGCAATGCCTACTCTACAACAGTTATATCGTCTTATATCAACGTATAAATTATTAAAACCTCCAAAATTGTTTAACTGTTCAGTCAATAATGATGAACTAATGGAGAGCACTATAAGTTTTTATGACTATAAAAGCATTTTTGGAGGTGAAACTGGTAGTACTGTCCTTCAAAAACTATAAAATCGTTTAGATATGATTGGGAAGGAGAAGATTTAATAGCCAATAATTATAAATCACCAGAATAGTGGAAATTGTAATTTATTATGCTTCAGGATATTTGTGCCGTCGTCTACTTAAGACTACAAAATGCGAGACTTGTCTTAGTTCCTTTTTAACCAACCTAGATACTTCCAATTTAGCTGTGGCAGAACTTGTAAGTATGAAAACAAAAGGTTTTTTATTGAATTGCAATATTTATTTCTATGATATTTTCTTAAATGCTGAGAAATTTTTTGTAAAAAATGTAATCTACTCGGATTGTTATGAAAAATACTCACAGATATTATTATAAATGTGAACTTAAAATTTCCATGCAATGAACATAAAAGCAGTGTTATTGTTGGTTCCTTACATTCTTATATTCGTATGAGAATGAGACAATATGAACGGAAAAAAAATCGGTCATGTAAAAAGAAATCAAGAGACAAAAAAAAAGAATCTAAACTATATGTTACATAAGCATTAAGCACACATCTATTTATATTGTATTTGAACTTCTTATTTGTATTATTATGTATACATTTTGTCTTAAGCAAAATTATATTTTACATTGTTATTATTATTATTATATAGGTACTATCCATAATATTCATTTCTTTTTTTCTAATTCATTTAAGAAAACATATTTATTTCTTATGTAATTTTATGTTAATGTTTGTGTTTATAATTTAAAATACATAATAGGTATATTTGTCTTTTTTTATTTATTTGCAATTATTATTTTTAATGAGACATTTTTTAATATCTATTGTATGTATCCAATATTGTACATATGAAAATTAGAGCCACTCGACTGCATTGCGATCTACCGGTTAATTCTTGAGTCAAACACATCCACTGGGACAATTGTGTGCATTATGAATATACGGCTGTGCGTATACATCTATAATCTACCGTCGTATTAACTCAACATAATTTGCCCTATTGATAGATGTAACTTGTTGTTCGTCATGTTCGCAAAATGAAAGCTCTAGTTTTGCCAAAAACATGTTTCATCAATTAATCGACTTACCTATTATTTTTAACAGACTCATTATGTTTTTCGATACTTTGGTTATATCGTAGAGACCGGATTTATATGCACATAAAACCTTAGAAATAAGATGTTTCTATGTTCTATAATTTCATCAAAATATTCTTTAATATGCAAAAATATTCTTTTATGAAAAAATATTCTTTTTCGTAAAAATGCATTAAATACTGAAAAAACAAATAAAAGTAATACCTAGTTTATAAAATGTATAAGATAGTTAAATTTATCCTTAAAAAAATATTCAAACAGTCATATTCAACCTATAGGCTATAGGTAATATGATGATTAAAGCCAACAATTATATGCCCTAAAAATCTATAAAATATGTATGCAGTTATGCCCTAAAAATTACCAAAATATGCCCTTAAAATATGCTCTAAAAAAATGTTATTGTAAAAAAATGATTAAATGATTTATTTTTTATTGTATTATACAATTTATACTATAATAATACAATATTATTATTTATTGCCAATGATAGATGATTTACAAAATGTGTGATATTAAAAATATTTAAAATTAAAAAATTAAAATTAAAAACCAAAACATTAATCAGATGATAAACATTTTAATTTTTACCCGATGTTATTACATTGAACAATTAATGATTTGTATAAGTTTTCAAACAGCATTGAGCGTCGATTGTCCGTTAACAAATTGTTGTAGCGTGAAAAGGAACGTTCTACATCAACGGATGTAATAGGTGCGTATTTATAATGTAACAAAACGTTGCTGGTCAAATTTTCTGGAATACCTTCTAATGTGGATACTTCACCGGATAATACTTTAGAAATTTTCGTAAGAATATGAAAACCATTATTTTTTTTAAAAACATCTTCACATTTTTTATTAATATCAGTGCCATTTGTACCACTAACTTCACATATTTTACTTCGCGCAGTTTCTATTAATTTAATTGAGTCAGCTAGTAAAACATTCTGGCTTTCTAAAGATGTTATGGTAGTTGGTAAAAATCCATAGTTTGAATAAATAAAAGTTAAATTTGCTTCAACTTGATTTTGAGAAATTAATTTTTGAACTTTGTCTATTGAAACGGCGTCTTCAGGGTTCAATTTCTGTATTACATTTCGAATAGCTTCTATATGTTCGCAATAATACATTGAAGCAGAAATCCATGTACCCCATCTTGTTAATATAGGCGTTGGAGGCAATGGTATACCTGGAGCCTCAGTTTTAAACAAATCAATACGAACTTGCGCTTTTAAAAATATTTTTTTTGTGTTTGAGACAAGTTCGTCAATTTTTGGAAATTGACCACGAATTTTTTCTGCCACCCGGTGTAGCCCATGGGCCACACAAGTAACGTGGACCATTTTTGGATAAAAAGCTTGTAAACAATCAGCTGCCTTGACCATATATGGAGCGGCATCGCTCAAAAACAAAAGTACATCAGGATGTCGGATTGAATTATCAATAATAGGTATATGAGTGAAACAAATTAATATTTTGTAATTCCCGAGTTTTTAAGATCTTAAATCCAAAAATATGCTCCAAAAATATACTAAATGCTAAAATATGCCCTAAAAATGCAAAAATACCATAATATGCAAAAATATGCGAAATAAAATTTTGTATACAGCATCGTTAGGTTATAAAACAAATTTTGGTATTAACTAGCTATTTTTTTGACCAACCAATAAAAATATGCAAATGCATACAAGTGTTGGCCCTAATGATGATATACTAGTGTACCTAATTGTTTAATTGTATTTTAGATGTATGAGTGTAACGCATAGTTACATACCTAAACTTCAGATTTATGAACTCAAAAACCAATAATAATAACATGTTTTAAATAATAAAAACAAAAACGTATTGTATATTGTTGAATAACATAATAATATTATGTATTAAAACAATGTAAACTTAAATAATTCAGCCTTATGAATTCAAAAAATAACATAATATTGCATAAAATAGTTAAATAAAAGAATAATATTATGTATTAAACAACTTAAACTTAATTCAGCCTTATGAATTCAAAAAATAAAATAATATTGCATAAAATAGTTAAAGAAAAGAAAAATATTAGGTGTTCAAACAATTTATAACAATATACTGCTCCATGTGTTCTGAAGACATGTTAGTTCTTCTTTCAGTTAATATAAGTTTATATTTACTGAATGACCTTTCCACATCTACTGATGTAATTGAAGCATATTTCATGTCAGCTGCCATAGTAGGTGTAAAGTTGGATGGGAGTTCTCCCTCAGATTCACCACTCAGAATCGAAGACAACTGTTTCAGCTTTTGAAGGCCAGTATTTTATGTAATCAATTGAGATACTTTTGTTTTAATTTCAGCTCCAATCCTTCCAGGTATGTTTTCCATTGCTAAAATAACTTTATGCACAATATTTAAAGAGTGATGTAAAGATAAATTTGCTTTTTCTAATTGTTTAATAGAGTTAACAAGAATGAAAAAGTGTGTTTTAATAAATGTTAGTTCATTTTTTACTGACTCTTTATCAAGCATTCTTGTGCATTTTTGAATGCTAATCACAGAATTGTCTTTTAATTTATGCATAATATCTTTAAGTTCTTCAAAATGATCTGCACTAAAGCATGCTGCATCGATCCATGTCCCCCATCTGGTTAATATGGGTTCGGGAGGTAAAGGAGTACTTGGTAATGTTTCTTTATAGATATCCACTCTTGATGGTGATTTTAAAAAACACTTTTTTCAAGTTATTTACCAATGTATTTATGTCAGGATACAACTCTCTAACTTTTTCTGCAATGCGTTGTAGCATATGTGCAGCACAAGTAACATGAATCATATTTGGGTACAGTATTTCTAATATGCCTGCTGCTTTAATCATGTACGGTGCAGCATCTGACAACATCAATAAAACTTTTTCATCACAGCCACCACCTGGCCATAATAATTTTAAACCATCGTTCACAAAACGTGTAATTGTCGAGTGATTAGTTTTTTCCAGTTGCTTACATGCAATGAGAAATGGGCGACTTAATTTATCACAATTTAATGCACCAACTAAAAGATTAGATACATAGTGGCCATTTATATCGGTTGTTTCATCGACAACTATCCAAATAAAAGAATCTTCTAATGATTTTCTAATATGTTCAATTGCTTGGATGTCACATGGTTTTAGATAGTTTTTTCTCATAGTACTCTCATCCGGTATATGCTTGTTGGTATATTTCTCTAAGAAACATTTAAATTTAGGCACTTGTAATTTGTACCAAGGTATATTGGCAGCAATCATACTCGTACATAAATCTTCATAAAAATTAGATTCTGGTTTTTTTGGTACTGATAAAAGAGCTTGTTTCATTTTTAAATCATTGCGTTTAGGTTTCGATATGAAAAGCAGTAGAAGCATGTTGTAAAATTTGACTTTTTTTTTTACAAGGTACTTGTTTGGTACAGACCTGACAAAAGACAATGGATCCATCTGTGGTAAATATATTTGAAACTTTATTGAATGGTTCAATCCATTGATTCAATAAAGTTTTAAAACTAGATGAAATTTTCGGCATTTTATTTACCAAAACACACCAAACTTGACACTTAAAACTTAACAAAAATTTAAACTGAATTTATAACGATTATTTGATATCTGTATTCCGTGATATCAGTATATCACAGATAGAGACGTTGAGTAGTCTACACACATACGCAGAAGCATAGGACAATGAAGTGTGCGGAACACGATCAGTGCTACCACGTAGAACGAGGGAATTACTACCATAGAAATATAGAATACTATCTATAAAATTCTATGCTTACTACCATGGTTCCGTTTATAAAAATAAGATATAAGGAATATATAGAAAAAAATGTAGAATTGATTTTCTTATCAATTTTATGTTCTCTTTCATATCCTTTCGTCAAGATAAATAATATGATAGGTACTATAAAAATTTTTTTTATAAGCTATTAGATTTTTTATAAAATATTCAAATTAGACCCCAATATACCAATATATTCCTAAAACATATTTTTTGCACAAAATATTCTTTAACCTCGAAATATTCTTTTTTATGCTCTAAAAACTTTTGTATATCAGTTTATAGATAAATGAATCGTCCAGAAAGCTTATCAAATTGAAACTGCATACTCTCAGTAAAAAGATGTAAAAACATAAAAATCCGGTCTCTAGACCACTTATATGCATCACTAAGACATGTTTCTATTCTAATATTACCAAATTTCTTTAAAGTAATTAATGATTCAATATGAGACGATTATTTCATGACGATGTTTTAAATGATGATAGTTGTTTAAATCACTGCAGCCATACTTAGACCAAGTATTTGATTCATGTGAAAATAAAATACACGGCCAACAACATAATTTTTGCGTTTTTTGACAACCAGACAACAATTTGTTAGATATATATTAATAAGGATTAAAGTAAAGAAAATTGTTTTTACAATCCTGAAGTGTTGGTGTAGGTCTCCCGTTATTTATAATATTTTGCTTTTCAATGTTGTTCAATGTGTTTGGGACACCATCATTCAGTACAATTCTAATAAAATACAAATTATAAAGTTGATATGAAAGTTATTTTAAATTACTATCTTTTACATCATTATTGACAATGAGTCGACATTTTACAAACTGCTTGTCTGATCTCCTACTCTTAGTTTTTCAATAAATGAAATATCCGATTTGAGTGGCTGTATGTTAGCTGACGAGGATACATTATTTACAATTTGTTGCTCCTGAATGTAAATAATTGTAATTTAGTGAAATGTGTTGGATATTTTGTTTTCTTGTTTATTTTATTATTTTCTAAATTAATTTTTACCAATTTGTTTTCTTCGTAATCTACTGTACTTTTATCTTTCTCCTCAATAGTGGCCAATTTTAGTTTAAGTAATTCCTATAAAAATCTTATAAAAATATTTTTTTAAATAATTTGTGTACTTTTACTACAATGTCTCTCTAAAACACACATTTTTCATTTAAGTAGAGACTATCGAAAAAAAAAAATTATAAATAAATAAAAAATATTCTAATTAATATTATTACTGTTATAAAAGTGTATTCATACAAATATAATGTTATACCTACTACTACTACTACTATCCAGCTTTAAAGGCCATTAAGGCCCATTGCTGCAAAACAAATCTCCTTCCATCTGTCTCTGTTCATAGCCGCTTCAGTAATATTTTCTATCCCAAGTTGATTCAGTTCTTTTTTATTTTTGTCCATCCATCTCTGTTTTGGTCTTCCAATCGGCCTTCTTCCCTGAGGCGTCCATCTTAGTACAGCATTTGCTATTGACTTAGCCCTTAGTCCATGTCCAAGCCACCTCAGTCTTTTGTGGCGTATTTCCGCTATTATGTCTGGTTTTCCGAATAACTCCTATAGTTCTCTGTTAGATCTTATTTCGTATGTTTGGTCTTCGTTTCTTTTTGGTCCGTAAATCTTCCTAAGGAATTTTCTCTCCATGATAGCTAGTCTATTTCATCCCTTAGTTGGTTGTCACAAGGATTGGGGCTACTTGTCCCAAGTATTTTAAATGACAAATAAATGCAATTTCAACTTTTATTTTTATACCATCCATTTGTTATAGAACAAAAACAACTTCAACAATCATTTCAATCATGTTTACATAATAACGTTCAAACTTCATACTAGAAAAATTAACAAAAGCAATAGATAACAATATTACTTAATACAACTTAATTAAATATAATGATCTCATTTTTAGATAGTAACTAGTTAAAACTTTATACTAGAATAAATAACAATAGCAAAAGGTAAATGATAATTCGCAAAACAACTTAAATATTAAAACTTGAGTAGAAAGATATGATTAAACCGATATGTTAATCAGAACTTGCATCAGTTACAATAGGACTATTACAGTTGTGACTAGGGTTGCCACCTCTCCGGGTTTCACCCGGAGAATCCGGGTTTACGTATAAATCTACGGGCTCCGGGTTCAGTGAATTATTTTCCGGGTCGGAGATAAAGATAAGATAACATCGATTTTTATTATTATTTTTTTTATTAGTTTCCGGTATAAAAACCATTTATTCAAGATAACAAGAATAATAAGATTATGAACTATGGTTTATGACTTTATGAGTCTACGATTACGATTTTACGAATCAGTTTCGACATCACAGTCGAGTGTCGAGTTTGTTCAAATCCGAATATCTGCTTTTAATTTTTGTGTCAGTGTAACCGTGCATCGATATTATAAAACTACACAGAATTTGAAAAGTAATTCATTAACGACCACATTTATGACTAAACGACCTTTTTTTTTTTTTTTTTGCTTATCGGCCTGTTTCCGGGGCTGCTTTCTTTCAAAGGTGGCAACTCTAGTTGTGACACACATAATGTATATTATTACCAGCGGCACACTAATTATGAGACCATTCTTTACACTCCGTGCATTGAATCCATTTTTCTCTAGGGCGTGAGTTTGAAAAATGTTCTAAACATACCAAACAAAAACATTCATCCTCTTCTATGTGGTTTGTTGACAGTTTTTTTTTTTTAGGAACTTTTGGGACACTTTGTTTTCTTCTTTTTGGTGGACCGATTTTTGGTATTTGGTTTTTGATAGTTTGATTTTCCTCATTAATTTTCTTGTGCCATCGATTTTTAATTGGACTATCAGTAAGAATAGCAGTTTGTTCGTCAATTATTTTTGGTTGTTTTTCTAGCAGGTGCTTTTGGAAACGGTCGGATATCAATCGGAGACACAATGGTTTGGCTTTTTTAATAATTAGGTTCTTCGGTATAACTTAATTACACGACTGGTATATTTGGCGAATTTGTTATATCTATATCGATTTCAGATTCGTCATTTTCATTAAATGAACTATTCGATTCTACGTTTGTTGTGTTTTGAGTTGTTGAATTTGATCTATCTGTTTCATAACTCTGTGAAAAATCAATATCGGGAAAAATATTTCTGTTGAATGTGCACCTGAAGCCAAATTGAATATTTGTAGGTGTGATAGAAAGAGGATAATCTTGAAAAACAGTAGTTGGTATATCATAGATGGTCATTGTTTTGCCTGGATTATTTATGATCCAAGAATCACCAGCAGAATTAAAATATTTTTTGAATGGCCCAAACACTGTTCTGTCGAGAGGTTGCAATTTGTGTGAACAATGGGGAGGAAAAGATAGCATAATGATGCCATTATTTTTTGCAAAATTAAGATCCTCAATACTCAAATGCGATCCATGGTCCAATAATAATAATACAGGTCGTTCTGTTGTACTTTTTACATGGTTATGGAAGCGTTTAAGAAATAAGATAAAGTCTTCTTCTTGCATCAAACCAGAAGGATTAGCTGAACCTTTGGAACCTGGTGGACCGTTTGCTAGAAAATGATCTTTATAGTGGAGACGAAGGAACACAAACAATTGTGGTATATTGTAATAGAGATTGTGATAACCAACCCGTGTGACAACTAGCCCCGGTCTCCCCTACCTATTATATTATAATATGTATGATTCGTAAAAAATTGAAAAAAAAATAAATCTGGTGGCCAATGATGATGTTATTTGTCTTTTATTCCAAGTCGAACGGTATGATATTTTTTTGTCCATGATAAAAATTTTATATATTCTAGATTTGATTAGATTTTTTTATTCCCAGGAAGAACTTACTGACATCACCACGGGTGTAGATAAGCAAAGAACTTTGGTTATATGCCATGGTAATGTCATGCGCCCGAGAATTGCAGTTTTTACTACAATGGCACCATAAGTCATAACTACTGTAATAATGTAATATCGGACTAGACTACAACCAAACGAAGGTAAGTTTATACTATTATTATACACGTTGAAGTTAGATACGCCTATTACGATTACAAACTCGCACTTCGCAGGTAAGTACCTACTCACAACATACAAACACTGGACTACTGGACAGCCGAGAGAAAGGAGACTGGCCAACAAACGTGATGAGCAGATGCAGATGCAGCATACAGAATAAAGTGGCCCAGTTTTTTACATTCGGCTTGTTAATTTTATTATACCTATTTGGGAAAAAAAGCCCCGATATTAAAATATGGTAAAAAAAGCACCGTACCACTAAATACAGGGTGTGGCACTGAAACGGCCGATTTTAAAAATAGATTTTTTGAGTAGTCATTAAGAAAGAATTCTCACTAAATATTATTAGTTCAAAGCAGGGACTGGAACCGTACCGAAAAGAACCGGTTTTGGAACCGGAACCCTTTCAATATTGGGAACCGAAACCTCACCGAAACCCTAATTCAAATTAATTTTAAAACCGGAACCTCACCGGAACACTTATTTAAATTTATTTAAAAACCGGAACCATTACTTATATTTATTCAAAAACCGCAACTTAACCGCAACCCGTACTTTTTTTTAATGGTTTTTAGAATTAATTTCGGTTTTGTTATATCATTAATTTTATTTAATATATCTGTCAATTGTCATTGGTACATGGTAGATAATATGAAATAAACAAATACGTAAATCTATTATTATTATTAAGAGGTTAATTATACAGTTTTGGCAGTCAATGGAAGACATGCATCCAGAATTGTGTGTACTTGCTAAAATAGTGTTTGCTGTTCCTTCTACGCAACTACGCAAGTCAGTGTTGAGCGACTATTTTCTGGGCTTAAATTTATTTTATCCCCCTACAGGAGTAATATTACATCTAAACATTTAGAAGATCAATTAATAGTTCGTACAAATAGATTGTTTGAAAAAAAAAATTTAACTAAAGAGTAAGTTTTGCTATATAATTTACATTTTTATAAGTTTTGTTTTATTTTAAAATTTAAAATATTATTTGTTACATATTATAAGTTTATTACTTAATTTTATGTATAAGTATTAAGTACATAACATTTTAATTTGAAAAGGGTTTTTTTTTATTTTAAATAAGATTTTATTATAATCCATTATGATGTTTTAGACGTTTAAGTTATCCTTATCATCAAATATTCAAAGGTATATAATTTAATTGTCATAAGTACCAATATTATAACTAATGTATGAATAATATCTTTACATTTCAAACGTTTTATTTTATCTTTAACGTAATTATGTGTATTATATTAATTTTGTGTATGAGTAAAATGATTTTTAATTGTCACTATCATTAAGTATTCTAAAATGTTTTGATTTTCACTTTTTACAGATTATTATAAGGTAAAGCACATACTTATAATTATTATATAATATCTATGAGGTGAATAAAATAAAGTAATCAGATAAAATCCTCTGAAAGTGGAATAGACTTTCCAATCTACTATCTTCTTAAACTCCTGACCGCAAGTCTCTAGCCTAAGAAAATATAATATCTGGTAACTGGTGATAAAAAAAAAATTATTTTAAAAATCTTAAATACTGAATAATAATGCAACAAGTAGTAATTGGTAAATGCTACATAGTAATCTAGTAAAATACAAAAAGTGTTATTTGAAACGGGATAGTACATGAAGTTATTTAGTTCTTTCCTTTGTCCTAAGCAATTGGTAGAATATCTGGTAGAAAAATTAGTATTGACGCCAACGAAACTTATCAAATATTTCTTACATGAGTGTTAACTTTCAAGTATAAAAATTAAACAGGAATTTCATTTCAGTTTTCATTTTTTAAGAACCGAAAAGAAACCGAAACCTACATTTTTGTTATTTTAAAAACCGAAACCGAAATTAAACCGAAAAATAACCGAAACCGAAATTCTAGTTTTTTTTTTAAAACCGAAAAAAACCGTAACCGAAATTTTAGTTTTCTTAAAAACCGAAAAGAAACCGAAATTTTAGTATTTGTAAGAACCAAACCAGAACTGTCAAAATCATCAAGGTTCCAGTCCCTGGTTCAAAGACAACATGCCATTTAGTAAACACGGAACAGTGGAGTGGTAAACAACGCTTATGCGATAAAATCGTTTTACAAAAATAATGACAGTTACGTAGCCGCACAGTGTGAATTTCGTCTCCATTTTAATCTTAAACGCCATGAGTCGGTACCATCGGTTAAGGCTATTAAAATATTGATGGCCAACTTTGAAGAAACTGGTTCAGCATTAAAAAAAAAGGCCTGTACAAAAAAAAACCATCCTCACACCTGAAAACGTCACGTCTTCTGTCAGAGCCGCTCTCATAGAGAGTCCGAGACGTTCTGCACGAAAACATACGTTATGGTTAAATTTATCCAGTAGAAGTCTAGGTCGGATTTTACACAGCAACCTAATTAGGCAGCCCAGATCTTCCCAAATAAAAACGATTAACGTTAGGCTTGGATGCAGAAGACTTTAATTTAAATGTTAAATACCTACGGTGAGATACTGTATATCTGTACCTACTTAAAAAAAAATTAATTTAAAATTAGTTTTTTTTATACCCGTTGCCACGCGAGAAGTTGACTGTTGCTAGATTGACAGAAGCGGCCAATTTCTCCCACTATGTGACAGTCGGCTATGTAATAGACGCGTGCACAGTATATTATGTACAGGTACATGTTCTTGTCGACGACGGCGCACGGGCTAGTAAAGTGATGGGAATGGGCGAAAAAAGACAAGTTTTGATAGCCGCTCGAGGAACGGAGTATAAAAGTCTTGGTAATTTACATTGGCCACTTGAATTTTTTATTACAATACAATATACATTTATATTTACCGTGGGCTTGCTATAATATTCGTGGCAATTGTAAATTTGTATGTATTTGATCTATTAAAATATTAAATAAATGCTATAAAAGGTTGTTTTCGTATACCCCAGATGTAGATTCTATTTCACTTATGTAATGTTAAATCATTGTTTTCATTTACCTATCCAAAAAAAAGAGTAAATATAAATTTTTTTCTAAATTGATTTAATACTCCTGTCTTATATAGACAATATTACATATCTAGGTTAAAGTCGGCTGACCAGTAATTTATGTAATCCAATCATCCGCTTCGTTATTTGTCTTCCGTCCCGTGGAAAGTGGTCCCAAGTTTGGGCCACTCGGGGAGAATGCGATACTGTACCGACAGCACTTCCACACTGAGTTGGTGGCCGGGGAAGACGTCGAAGCAATAAAGCGTCGAGTGCGCTGATATGACTGCACAGTTCGTGATTAAGATTAGTGGCGTACACAGATATTTTCAATGGGAGGGGGGGCTTACATTTAAACAATTATATACATACATATATATATATATCTATATATATATAAATGAATGTATGTCAGTGTGTGTGTCTGTGTGTCCATGTTACCATGGTTACCAAGGTTGCCATGGTTACTAAGGTTACCAAGATTTCATATCAATCTATATATATAAAAATGAATGTATGTCAGTGTGTGTGTGTGTGTGTGTGTCCATATTACCATGGCAACCATATCTGTATATAAAAAACAGTAAGCTGATTGACTGCTATCAACGCACAGCTCAAACCATTGGACGGATCTGGCTGAAATTTGGCATACAGATAGCTATTATAATATAGACGTGCGCTAAGAAAGGATTTGCCAAAATTCGCATTTTAAATAGGTGCTGAAACAGGGACATTGAGATTCACGATAGAAATTGGAAATTTTATTTTTATTTATTTATAGTTGCCATTGGTTACAGTCTACATTAGAAATTAGCATTTATTTATTGGTTGCCATTGGTTATTCGGGCAGATCAGGTACAAGCTTGCATCAAATCGAATTATTGAACAATGCTTACCAGGGTGGCAGAGTTGCACTTACCGCAGAAAATTACACCCAAAAGGAGTTCAACAATCATAATTTTTTTAAGAGTTGCGATTTTTTACGAGCAACCAAATTTATTATATTAATCCACAGTATTACATCAAAATAAACTTGGTATAACTTTGATACTTTAGAGTTAAATCATACACTTCCGTACAAACAGCACGGGGTCCGCGATCTACCGCAGGTAGATTGCCTACCTGATAATGTACTGCTGCGATTCAGAATTTTTATTCAGGGCAACGGGAAAGATAAGATAAATTTTGAACACCATACACGTTAATGAATTGAACAAAGTTTGAGTAGGTAGTATTGAGTTGATCCATTTAACGGGCGACGAAGTGCACGGGATCAGCTAGTATATATATATAAATCAAAATAATATGTTGTCAACTCATCAATGACTTCTTCAGGATTTAAATTTATATTACGGTATACCGACAAAATGGTCAATCCATTTAATCTGTCCTGTGTAAATAATTATTTACATAAAATTATGCATTCTACGATTGATAAAAGCCTTTTTCTATTATTAATTATCTGTTTGACCTATAAAATAAATAATAATGATACCTGTTACCTATTATATTTACATATAATTATAATATGTTATTAGTATACTAAGATATATTTTACCTATCATCATCCAAAGCATCAACAATTGATTTTTGTTTTTTAGAAAAAACACTTAAAAAACTATCAGCTTTCAAAGCAGCAGTTTTATGGTATTCCAACAATGAATGTTTATTAAAAACCTTTTATAAAAAATTAAATATAATAATATGTATAAATGCATTATATTATTATGAATTATGTTTGTAATATTAAAATTAAATTAAAAATAATTAATAAAATTACTTCTTTAGCCTTTTTCAAATTGTTAAATGGTTCAGAGGACAAAAAACCTAGTTTTTGATTTCCTACACCACCACATTTAGCAAAAACCACGCAAAATCGACAAAATGCACCAGATTTTATTTCGGAATACAGTAACCAGCTGTATGAAGTTAACCAGTGGTGTTGAAACTTTAATTTTCGTTCTTTATTAGGTTCTAGTATAGGAAACGAGTAAGACACAGGCGGAATCCATGCATTTGTAAGAACCTAGAAAATGGACAGTAATAAAATTCACAATATAAAAGTTAATATAATAACATAATAATCATAAAATAAATTAATAATTTACTATATGTTTTTCATTATCAGTTAAGTTGCGATCCACTTTTATAAACATACCAACATCATTAACTCGGGACATTACAACATTTGAGGACGATGTACCTATAGTAATTATTTTGTACATAATGAGTAATCGGCTCATTAGCAATGACCTAAGGTGAAATTAAAAATATTTTTACAATTCTCGATTATTATTTAAAAATGTATAGCTATTACCTACAGGTAATTATTTAGTATAACTACAAAGCTACACGCGTACATACAATATGTATATAATAATAATTATACACAATTCAATAAAAGATAGGTATAAAGAGAAATTTATTTTAACCATATTAATCATTTTTTTGTACCTAGGTCCTAGGTTGATAATATAATGTATTAAATATTTACCTGGTTCCTCCGAGTTAATTGTATCACAAATTAGTGATGATTCTTCTTCTGCTATTGAAATAGCAGGCACGGGACTTCTTTTATTCGTATTAGTAGAAAAATATTCGTTTATTCTTTTCATTTTTATTGTTTTATAAAATATTTAAATTGTAAGTACAATTTACTAAACGTCCAAAGCGTCAGGAATTTGATTGAAAACTGAGAAATAGATTCTATACTATAGTATTAGCGATACTGCGATAGCTATTAAGGCATATTATATCGGATTACACGATTTTCGACACACATGTTTGTGTTTGAACAAATTTCTCAATAATTTCATTAATTTGTAACAAGTTATCAATAATATCTACAATATATTATATAAAAAAACTGGGTTGCTTATAAGTTATAATATAATGGAGTATAATTTGGAATATCCCATATCTAATAATAACTTCGGTGACGACGGTCTTCTCGCCGTACATTTTTAATCGAAACTCGATTGTGACGGTAACACTGAAATTCCCTTAATTTAATTTTGTATTTATTTTTATTAGTACAATTAATTTTTTTTTTTTAAATTGTCATCATTTTTATTATATATTTTTACGTAATTACGTAAACTGAAAAATACTCAAAGGGGGGGGATTGAACACCGCCCCCCGCGTGTACGCCACTGACTGAGATTAAACAACTCGGCCGACTCTTCCTGAGTTTTCGTCAAGGTTAAAGATAATATAATTGAGGAACGACCTTTGGCAACAACAATGCTTGAGGAAAATATTTTACATAGAAAACTGGAAGAACTACTAACGTTCCAACAGGATGTGTATCAATACTATCCATTTTATACTAATTATATAATACGTTATATCTCGCATTATACAAAGCAAATCTGAATAATATATTGTATTATTACATATTATTTGTTATTAATTATTATTACTTATTATAACGTTCTTGCTAACTATATTGGGCACCAAAGCATCACTGTTTTATGAATTGGAAAAAATCATCTACAGGTATGGAAGCTGATGCGATATTAGAAAGTTTTTCGTTTAGCTTAAGAATGCATAGACTTAGATATTATGATAAACTGATCAGTAGTCTATATAAAATTATAGATTTTAGATTTATTAGATTTGTATATTACACGCAATATAATTTGTTATCAGGGGATAGCGGCAGTAGTGTGTCCAGACGTCTAAACCAAGTCTTACCATATGGCAATGAGCTTAGAGTTAAAAACGTTAAGTGTCGAAACTATCTTTTTAGAAATTATGTTATGAAACTATATAACAGCACTCGCGAAGCGGGCATATTGCCATAAGCGACAAAAGCTATGGCTCTACACGCAGCCACGTCACATTGATCATGACTCATTTACCGATGGCGTTCTTATAGCTGTATAAGTCTCTATAAGCTATATTAGTATAATTCATTGACCTATGAATTTTCAAATTTCCAATGTGTAATTTATAGCCATACAGTTTTCTTTATCCTTGCTTTTTCACTTCACTGGACTTTAATACTTTATAGTAGACTGGAGTATTGAAATCTGGAACCCTAGTCCGTTCTAAACTTCTGTGTCTGCAACTGCGACTGGAATACCTTTTAAATATTCTATGCCAGTGCTTTTAAGTTCTTACGCCATCTGTGGATTACCACCTCATCGCTGTCGTATAGTGAGTATAAGCAGTGTGTGCTACAATTAACGTCACATCTATAGTAGATTAAAGACCTACAGAGTCTTCATACATGATAATAGTTTGATCTCCACAGTCCACATTGTATTGTAAGACATTTTTCACATTCATAATTTTTGGTTACTGAAACGACTTTGTTTTCTTTAACGAGTAACGGTAAAATCTCAGGCTCGGCATGAATATAATTATTTATTTCCATAAGTACAAGTATTTAATATAGGTAAAATCCTCTACTATTTAAAACAGTTGACAATGATATTTTTACCGAACAATTTGAAGACATATTAGCTTTTCTTCCTGAACCTAAAACTCTTGGAACTAATAATATAGAAGAATAATAAATGATTTGTGGCCAAGAAAAACCCACACGGCATAAAAACTTTGCCGTAAAAAGGGTCACCTTAAAAAAAAACCAACTACATAATAATAATACACAAACTGCATTATTGCATTGTACTGGACAAAGAAACACCTATTAGGTTACCGGCGTACATAATAATAATAACCATATCTACAAATAACGAATACTGGCCAAGGTGTAGTTGTACATATTTAATAATAATAAGGTCGTTACCAATTTTGGGTGCGGTGCTGACCATCGTCACCAGGACGTCTTCGGTGAGGCGGTGTTCTACTCAATCTGCAGAGTTATTTTTCGGAACATTGAGAAAAACGCTCCCGGTGACCGATGTAAAGATCTACAGTGGCGGCGGCCACGGCTTCGCAGGTAAAAAAAGAAGTATTCCCGAAATTTTTTAAATAATTATTTTTCGAGATTCAAGATCCTCTTTTTCCTCATTTGACTATGCATTATTTTCTTTATGTTAATTCTAAATAAGTACTGAAATATCTTATAAAATATGAATAAGATATTATTTGCTAATCAAATGAAAACAGATTATTAAAAAAATGCAAAAAAACAAGAACGAAAATTAATATTATAATTTCAGGATTATTTTCATAAAGCATATATGGTCAATATTGAACATAAGTAACAGAAGAATTGTGTTCCAAGACAAAGGATCATATAAAATTAGTAAATAAATGCGATGAGCAGAAAGATGAATTAAAAAGCAATGAATCTTCTTCAAATATACAAATTTGCAATGATGAATGCATATCGGTAGAAGTCTGTGAAAAAAAAAAAACACTTAAAAACAATATTACAATTATATATTGATTGGAATATAGTTTGTGTGATATGAAAGACCAGTTAATAGAAACAGAAAAATTGAAAATCATTTTTCAAGACAAATGCAAACATCTGAGGGTACAAAATGAGGAACTAAATAACAAATTTGAAATAGAAAATAACAATAGCATTAAAAATTGTCATAAACCGAAGATCTCTGTAAACGAATTATTCAATTTGAAGCTGTTACTAAAGGTCTTGAGATGCAAAACAAAACACATATAGTGGAAATTGATGAACTAAAAGAAGCAAAATGTGTCGCAGAAAAAAAAATTAATGAAATAATTGAAGATCTCTATTGCACCATTCAAGAATTAAGAAACGAACTAGCTACTGCTAAGTTAGATACCGAAAATACTGAAAAATGCTTTAAAAATATAAATGAGAAAGACAAAAATGTTTTGAACATAACATTTGTTTACTGAAAAATGATATTGAGAACTTAGAAACTGAACTTAAGTTTTATAAATGCGAATATGATTCATTAATGAAAAAACATCTGTTAAATGAAAAAGAACTCTCAAAATTCAATGGGATGGTTCAACGGTTACAAATTCGAGAATTTGAATTGAATAAAGAAAACGAAGAAAATAAAGAACATGTGTCCAACGCTATGTATAAATGGGGATGTAATAAAACAACAACTTGAAAAAACAATACAAAAAAACAATGAATTGACATGTCACAATGATAATTTAAGAGCTGAAAATGACGTACAGTGTCAAGATATCGATGAATTGAATAATACTCTCATATCTCTAAGACAAAACGAATCGTGTGTGCGAAAAGATTTGATTGTGCATAAAGAAAAACTAAGGAAAGCGGACGAAGAAATTGCCGATTTGAATTCAGAAATGAGCTACGTTAAATGTGATCTTCACAAAACTTGTGCCAAACTGACTTGTACGGAACAAAAGCTACAAAATACAGAGTGTAAACTGAACTAAGAGATATGCCTAAAAGAAGAAATCACTGAGAAATATTGTAATATGGTAAATTGCCTGATATATTTTAGGGGCTCGTTGAAATTAATTTGAAATTTTTAAAATTGTGACAGGATTAGGTACTTACTTACTTAATATTAAATATAATATTTAATAATATATATCTACATGGTTATACATTATATTAATGAGGGCATAGAATGTATTGAATTTATATGTCGAGGTTTTTCAACGAGGCATTTGTAAATGCCGTTGTTAATTATTTCGCTTAACGTATCTAATAAACTCCTTGAGTCTTTATTCATTAATATACATTAAAGAAAAATAAATGTTTTTATTTACTTGTTGCATAATGATTTAAATAAACAGTACTTACATCCTCTAAGTTGTTGATTTTTATATAATTATTTTCTTCGCAATGTAATAGAGCTTTAGCTACAGTATTGGAAAAAAGTTGAACAGCTAATCTAACATTCATTCTGCCTGTTCCCTCGACTGAAATATGGTGTTGTGTCAATTTATGTGCCATTCTAAAATCCACATTATTTAAATCCACCAATTCTTGAAATATGTTTTTTCCTATATATTTTCCATTTGGAAGAATAAAACCTCTAAAAGTTTGGTAAATATATTGGAATTATGAATTTAATTTTAATATAGTACAAGGTAAATCTACTTACTGATCAAGTAAATGATACCTTGCTAACTTAATTAAATGTGGTACGTCTGCAAATACATAAATATTTTTGTTTGTAATAGGATGTGGGAATGAAATGTTGGTGATTGAATAATTTAGACTTCGCCATAAGCCCATATTTGCAGAACCCATTTCATTGACTATGGAAGTACCTTAAACCAATTTTATGTAGCTCTTCAATTATGGAGTTTAGAATGTCTCTGATCATATGTGTATCAAAATTATAGTAAATCACTTGTTTCCAATTAATTAATAAACCTATTACAAAATAAATTATGTATATTATACTATACCGGGTGTAACAGAAATATATGACAAATTAAATAACTTGTATTCTAATCAATATTTTTCGTTTTTTTTTGAGAGCTGAGGAAAATGGGAAGTACGAAACCATGTTTTTACAGCCGAATTTTCGTACCAGAACGGCCTCTTAAGTTAAATTAACTTACATAATTTAAATTTTTATTTTACAAACATTCTTTAGTAGAAACTTCATATAGCAAGTAAGCCCCTAACAGTAAATTATGAGTATATATAAACCTCCAATGTTGAAAACCCCTTAAGTGTTCATTTACTCGTACTGTTGCCCTAATCTGAATAAAAAAAATCAGGTCTCTGAATTCTTCCTAAATTCTAAGTAAAATAATAGGATGTGTTAACACATAATCGTTTTTCATAACTAAATTTTTTACTGTGCATATGATATTGTCAATCAAATAAATAGTGAATAAAATAAAAATGAATGAATACGTGTAAAACAATGATGTAAAACAATTCTAAACTTATTTAACTACCTATTTAGATTAGTGTGATGTATTTACCTGTAATGCCACAAAATTCAATGATTTTGGACTCTACTTTCACTTTACGTTCTTCGAACAAATGATATCTCAGATTCGGGAACGTAAACAATTCTTTTCTACACGCTTCGTATGTGCAAACTATCCTGGTTGTTTTTAATTTGTTATTATTTTCACTGCCAGGATGATACTTCGTGATGTGAGTATCTAACGACTTCTTATTCAAGAATTTCTTGTCACAAAATTGATAAAAACAGTCTTTAGCGGGTAGAAGATCCGACACAAGTTTTTCATTATGGAATTTTCGCACATGACAATACAAACTTTTTTTTTGGGTAAATTTAATGCCACAAGATGGGCATTTGATTTCGGATTTCATACCAAATTAACACTTCAATCCACTTACATTGACATAGACAAATTCACAACAGTTTTTATACGTACCTACGTTATATAATTTATACAATAAACTTTATCTATAAATAACACACGGTATCATCGGCCGTACGATATTCAAACAGCAGAGGCAGCACATAGTTAACACATATATTTAGCCATGGTGCTTTCGATCATTCTGTGCTATGTATGATATAAATATAGAAAAGAAAGAAGAAATAGAAAAATGTAAATAATATTTACATGGATAGTGTATTATATAAATATAAAATTATGAACCTCGTGATAGTGGTATAGTGGTATCTCATTCGGTGCACCTTAGCCTTTACTATGATTTTTAATGCAAACTTTTGTCATAATAACTATTTTTTCAATACGTCTTGTATTACGATTCTTTACCGTTACTCCTTAATTTTAATTTAAACACGTCATAACACAGGTAGACTACCAAATATTCGTATTGAAAAAAATTCTGAGGCATAAAAAGTGATAATAAAATCATAATATTATTTATTTCAAATGTAGTACAAGATTCCTTATGAGATTATCTAAATTTATCAAAAAAAAAAATGTCTATAAGAAAGTCAAATTAAATTTCTATGAGCGTTTGAAATTCAAATTTTTACAACATTGGATATTCACTCAATTTCTAATGTAGAGAGTTCCTTATTTTGTTGTAATTCAAAAACGAATTACTGTAGATACATGAAAATTTCACTGAATGTTTATATTAGCATTTCCTATAGACCATACAATTTTGACTTAGGTACCACAGACCCCAAACACATCTTAGCTGAATCGCAAATTAAGAAAATGCACAGACTTAAAAAATTAATTGAATTATACACTGTTCGCACTATGGAAGACCCATATATTATTACTGAACTTATGAAAAACGGAGGTTTATTTGACTTTTTACAAGGTATCTTTCAATATAATTTTTTTAATTTTTGTTTGTTGTATATTTTATATAACACCTAAAAACATTTAAACTTGTGTCTAGGTAAAGGACTTAGTTTAAAATTCCAACAATTTATCTGCATGTCAATTCAAAGAGCATCTGGTATGGTGTACCGTGAATTCCAAAATTTCATTCATCGTGCTCTTGCTGTTAAAAATATTCTGGTTGGAAAGAGTTGTATTGTGAAGATCACATATTTTTGTGTATATAAAGGTATAAGGGGAACAATAACCGTAATTAATATATAATTTAAATGAACCTGGCTTTTTTTTTTATTTTAGAGTTTAAGTATAACCACTATAATCATGATGTTTTCGATGTTAGCTAATATATTTATATTTTTTAAAATATACACTAAAATAACTGATCTGTACACAAAAAGATTAATATTATAAAATATGAATCAAACGCTTTAGGTTTAATTTAAGCTAGCTATAGGTATAAATATATTTATCGATTGTTGAAATAAAAATTAATGTATAAAATGGTTGATATGGGTTTTAAAGCTATAATAATAATAACATTATTGTTTGCTGTTTATTTAAAATGGTTGCTATTGACTTAAAAAAATAAAAAAACACACATCATTATAATATCAATACTGAATACATTCATCGCTCCGCTCAGAATCTAAAAGAAACGTTAGGTATCCAATTTTCTTTTTGAGCTGTTATTTGTAAAACATTTACAGATTTCAATTTTTTTAGTTTTTTTTTTCTATAAATATCATATATCAATAACGTTTTATCTGTTGGGCCAAAAAATGTAAAAATTTAATACAAGGCCCTGATATATTGTTACAATATCAATTGAAAAATATTTAAAATACATACCTAGGCACAATTTTTTTTTTATAAGCATTTAAAGATCGAATTTTGAGAAAATGTATCAAATTTAAAACTTTAAGTTCAAATTTGGACGAAATTACATATTAAAAAAACCTAGGATAACTATTTTAGTTATTTAGTTTTGATTGTATAACATTTTTCGTGTTTACTTGAAACTTCTAAAGTACACTATTATATATCTATGATACTATCAGGGTTTGTTGTTGATGTATAACGCGTTATAAGTACCTAATGGATATTGTGATATGATTAATTTGGAATGTACTATAGGTACCTATTATAGGTCATTTTTTTTTAATACTCTTGATAAGTATATAATATGTCTTATACCTAGACCACGAATTAAGATATACAGGATACCGAACGAACGTGTGATAAGTGAAGCCCGAACCTTCTCACTTGTTGGCAGGGCCACTAACACCATCTAGTGTACTATTTTACAAACTATGTCAATATTTATTTTCCCTCAGATTTTGAAATTATACAATATTACGAATTGAAATAATCTACATATAAATCTTATAAAATCATGATAATTATCACGAATTAAGATATATATTAAGATAATTCTAGACATAATATGGCTAAATATTTCTTTATAGGTCTATGATAATAAATAACTATATTATATTATATTTTGTATTCATCTTTAATCGCTGTGAGCTACGAGAGCATAGGATTCCATATTAAGTTGGAGTTTTGCTATTTGCTTAAAACTTGCCTGATTATATCTTTTTGAGACAAGTGCTGTGTCGAAAATTGTATGAGAATATCTAAAAGTAGATTTAGTTTTCCTAAACTTTCCCATGAAAAATGGGAAAAAGCTTTAGGATAAGTTTTAAATAAAACGTCTAGAGTTTGTGGGGACCACTTTGAGCCCCAAAACATTATAAATACTTGGGTATCAGGCGAAGGAAGTAGCAAGTACACCGTAAGCATAAATATAAAATAATTAACTTATATAATAAATATTAAAATATAGGTAAGATCCTACAATATCTTTATTGACTTATTATTAAAAAAAAAAACCTAAATTGTATAATTTTTAAATTGTGTACGAGATATGTTTAAAAAAGCCTCGTTTTGATTCACCTCAAATCTAAAGGATTTTTAACTTGCCCAGATTGAAATTGTTATGTTAATTAAACTGATCGAGACTTCATTTGAAATCCATGCTAAGAGTCCTAATGTTTTTGATGACACAGTAGAGCATTTTTTTAATAATAATATTATAATACCTTTTCCATGCAATGACCACAACACTGAAATTGTTGAATTTATTTTCACGTCATATTTGACAATGAGAATTCATGAATAATAAAGAAAAAAAAAAGTAAAAATAAGGTAGGGTGGAGTCGCCACCTTTGGCCAATACTCCATCTATGGTCAGCTCGTTTTTGTTTACCTTGTAAATAGTATAATCTATTCATTAAATTGCCCAGATATATATGCCCATAAAACTGGTGTAATTTATTCATTCCTTATGTACCTACTCTAGAATCCTCACTTATTTTTAATTACTTACTGTCTAGTGGTTTTAGAAATTTATATACATATATTTAAAATAATTCATGCATGTGCAGTTCATAATTGCAGGGCAAAATCAAATGGTAAAGTTATATATAATTACATTGATTTATTATACATTAGGATGTAGATAGACAAATTTTGATCAACAATAATATTAACAGAGAGTAATTGAATTAATGTGTTAAATTAAGACGAGGAATTTTTAGTTTTAAAAATATCTAAATATGTATGCAATTATTCAATTCAAATATGTTCAAAAAAAATGTATTTTATGTTTATTATTTTAAATACAGTAATATTATTTTTGTATCGACAATTTTCCAAATAAGTTTTTATTTGTACAAACCAAATTTAAATTGTATTGAAAAAATGTTTTATATTTTTTATTAATTTATACTATACACCTCTTGGTCATTCATATCAAAATAAAATAAATATGCAAAATCCAATTTTAAATATAGCTACTTAGTGTTGTTGTTTTACACTTTTATAGACAAATTTGAACTGCTTATAAATACTACTATAATTAAGGACTTATATTTTTTGTATAAATCTAAATGTTTGATATTAAACTAACACAGTTTCAAATTCATATGTATAGAAATGTAAATTATTATTTTTTAGCAGAACTATATAAAAATTAATTAAGGTATGAGAAACATGAATACTAATTAGTACTTAGTCATTTTTTATCTCCAAAAAAGAATTAACCAAATATATCCTGTTTTTATTTTAATTTTAGCATAAATAAAATGTAAGTGTTATAGATTCAGTTAGATATTTTTCATTTCCAAAAAATGAAATATTTAAAAAAAAAATGGGTTCAAGCATGTGAAGGACCAAGCTATATGAAAGACATAAATATAAGTACAGGTACACATTATAATATTCAGACATATTACATTATAACAAAATACAATTTATGTTTTATGAAACTTTACGTAGCACGAGCGTGTTCAAAACATTTTGAACCATCAAATTATATTGAAAAATTGCCAATAAAAAAACTCCTTGGATGGTCTCCAAAACATTACAGAGTTCTAAAATGTGATGCAGTTCCATCAATCTGTTTACCTGTAATTAAAATGAATGTATATAATTTATGTCATACTCTAGCTAATAGCTATTTTTATTTTTCATTATACAGTCTCAATCTGGTGTAAAAAAAACCTTGTTTAAAGCAATAAGTCCCAGAAAAATAACTCCAAAAAATAGGCCAAAAAATACATTAAAAGTTATTCCGAAACATAAATTGAAAATGACACCATCTAAAAGTTAAATGATGATTTCACCTATCAAAGGTTGGAGAGTGGACACAAATAAACTTTTTTCTAGTAGAAAGAAACTATTTAATAACAACGTAAAAATTATTACCATTTTCAATTGCCTTGATACAAAATTCAAATCTTGTTTCATATGTTGTATTAGATGGAACAGTCTTCATATATTGATGGAATTTCAAACTTGATGAAGTAAACCAATCTGTAGAGATAAAAAGCTTTATAATAATTTATAATACATATATATGATTATAATCATTAATTAATTATACATTTCAAATTAAATTTTTATGTATCTATAGTTTGAATGATAAATTACATAAATTGCAGCTGAAATTAAATAGTGTTGAGCAAGAAAATGTAAATTTGAAATCTGTAATTGGAGATTATGAACATAACTTTCCTGAAAAAGCTTCAAAGTTATTATCAAACATTTTTAGCGAGACTCAAATAAAAATGATAATGAATCCAAAAGGTAAAGTGAAACAATGGTCATCTGAAGATATAGCATCATCAATCACATTGAGAAGTGTATCGCCGAAAGCTTATTGTTATTTGCGTGATAAGTTGAATTTTCCACTACCAGGTATTCTATAACATAAATAAGTAAAATTAATAAACCATACAATTTTAAAAATGTAACTAAATAATGTATAAAATTATAAAAATGTATTAACTAAAATGTAATATTAAAGGATTAAGTACTTTGAGACGATATGCATCAAACTTCAATATGGAACCCGGTGTTTTAACAAGTGTACTGCAATTGATGAAGACTAAAGGTTTGTTGAAGTGTTAACGACTACAATGTAAAAAAAATGTATATATAAATGTATAAAGATTTTAAATAACAACAAAATAAATATTAATAGTATAACCATTGATTAAATATACATAATATTGCCTTGATTAATTGATTGTATTTTATTTAAAAATATATTAGGAATAGACATGACCACTGAAGAGAAACTTACTATTATATCATTTGATGAAATGTATCTATCTCACCAGATTGATTTCGACCGAAAGAAGGAACAAGTAATAGGGCCACATAAATCAGTTCAAGTTGTTATGGCAAGAGGACTGATATCAAAATGGAAACAGCCAATTTTTTATAAATACGATACACCATTGACATCAGAAATCTTATTTGACATAATTGAGAAATTACACGAGGTTGGATTCAATGTTGTCGGTGTCGTCAGTGGCATGGGGCCAACTAACCAAGGATTATTAAAATCAATTTCAGTTTCGTATGAACAACCAAACTTTAAACACCCAATTACAGGTCAAAGGGTACATGTTTTTGCTGACATACCACATCTCATAAAATTATGTAGAAATAATTACCTTGACCATGGTTTCATTCTGAAAGACAATGAAAATGAAACATTTATTGGTATTAATACACTAAATGAACTAATGGAAATAAGCACACAGGATTTAAAATTACCATATAAGTTATCTCACAACCATTTAAATTGTACTGGACCAATGAGACAGAAGGTGAAATTAGCATCACGATTGTTTTCAAACACTGTATCAACAGCTGGTATAAAAGGGAACTATAAAAAATTCAAATTGGAAAAATGTAAGTTCACTTCTATAATACTAAATATTTGATTATAATTATATTTACATTTTTTTGTTTTTAGGTATCTGAAACATTTCAAATCATTGACCAATGGTTTGATTTATTCAATACACAAGTACCAAGAACAACTAAGTGTCTTGCATATGGGCTGGACAAAGACAATCAGGATGACATATTACAGAAAATGGACAAACTTATGTTAACTATGGGCGTTTATCAGTCTAAATATCCAAGGAAAACTTTAATGCCATTTCAAAAAGGAATTCTTATGAGCAATAACTCCTTAAGGAATTTATTTGCAGACATGAAAGAAATGTATAACATAAAATACATTATTACCAGGCGTCGTCTTAATCAAGATGTATTGGAAAAATGTTTTAGATTTTTTGCGAGGAAGGGTGCAGCCAATACACACCCAACACCTTTAAATTTTCGATACAGGTTAAATTAATTAATTGTAATCTTATAATAAAAAAATGTATGTAAATAATCAAAACCAATTGTAATATTCCTAATTTACTGTTTTAAATGGTAAGTATACAAGTAAGTATAAAAGCAATGTTAAAATAAATTTGATATTTTACTTGCTTAACATATTTCCAGGCTACGGTGGTACATTTTGGGGAAACATTGTAGTGCTGTTTTTACATCGAATAGGAATACAGAAGAAAGTCAATCTGAAGAATGCCTCATTGATTCAAGTACTGTTTTTGTCAGTGACATATTGAAAGAGGCAGATATTATTTGTGAGCCTGAAAATAATGAAATTAATGAGACATTCATACAATTATTAGATGAATATGAACTAGATGTAAGAAATAAAATTAAAAACAACAACATATACTTACTAATCCATAGATTATCATATATTCATAATATATATTAATTTCTAAGTCGCTGCTCAAAATGAATACTCACCAGATGAAAAATTTGACAACAGACAAAGATGACAGTCTTACGTTACCATATAGCAAACAAATTCCAACACAAACATCCTGATTTAGTTGATACAAATACCAATAATTTGAATGACTGGATTAAAGCAAAGGCATTTGGTACATTAACTCAACCATCAACTAAATTAATAAGTACAGGAAGAATCATTGAAGGTTTATTTAAAAAAATGAATGGCAAAGGTATTACTATCATAACATTTTCGTATAAGACTAAGACACTTAATAAAAGTATTTGTATTTTTTAGATGACATTAAAAAAATAGCAGGACTTATAACCGAATTAAGGACAATGACAAAAGATACATGTCGACAATCAACATACATGATACCTGATGAGGTACTGAATTTGATTATTCAAACAAGAATATTCTTTAGAATTAGGGAAATAAATAAAAAACAAAAAACAAAGTGCATACTATTAATCAACAAAAGAAAAAAAATACAGAAATTTGTAAAATTATATTATGTAATATTATTATTATTTGTAATAATATTGTACTGCTATAATGCAAAACGCATGACCTCACTTGACTTTATTTTTATTGCCTACTCCATGTCCTTACAAAATATGCGGGGTCGTTATAAATACAGTCGATTACGGCCATAGACATAATAAGATATGGACTTCTACTCCCCCACACCCTGCCTTAAGTTTATTGAAATAAGATTGTTAGAAAGAGATAGTCAATATAATATGTGTAATGTAATGTGACCCGACTACCTAAGGTGTATGCTATCTTTTTCTAAAAATGTTGTTATCTTTGTTGTTGAACTATTCTCCCTCTCTCTTTTATTAATTGGTGTAAATGGTACCCAAGTTGTATGTTATCTTTTTCTAACAATGTTGGCCCCTGGATCTCTCTCTCTGTTATCAGTCCATTTCTTTATAGGTCTGTGGTAATACCGGGCGTTGCCACTGTCGTGGCCCGAAACGTGGTTCGGGTGCGCCGGATATTACTTGTGCTTGAAACCAAGATCAGAAGGTAAAATCAAAAGTAACAACTTCGACGTTCGATCGACGGCGTATAATTTTTAGACACAAAAAATAATTATAAAACAAAAATGACATACAACGGTAAACTTAGTTAAGTACAGAAAGGGCGAGTCTTCGGGACGTGTGGCTGCTTGAGTTGAGAGCGAAAAAGCGAGTGACGAGAGTAGCGCGCGACGGCGGCTTCGAGCGCGTAACGGCGAAGTCGCCGCGCGAGGCGGGAGAAAAAGTCGAGCGGCGAGTTGTCACGTGACCAAAGACGGTACAACATTTTATAATAAAATTCACAGAGATGATAAATAAACGAATACAAAATAAATCACATGACGAATACAATATGAAAATGGTAGTACAAAAAAGGGCGCACTAGCGTAAGTGGTGATAATCACTTGTGGTGAATCACCACAGGTCTATGATTACGGCACCAAAGTGTTATCATTTTTTTTTTTATCAATGTTATCACATACTATGAGATAATAATAATTTTCATCATTCCTACCATGAAGACTAGAGATAAGGAGGCCAAACTCTACCACAAAAAACGTCCAGTAAAACATAGCGCACTAATTTCTCCACCAGTCTGCGTGGCGGTCAAATCCGAGGCTGGCTCGGAGTATAATTAACCCGTATTAGATAGGGACATACTCGACTTTATTACATTTAAAAAATTATAATTAAAAAAATAATAATAGTATTTAAATTAAAATTACACCATCGTATTCAGCGCAAATTTATCTTTACGTTTACATAATTATTATATAGAATTAGGTATTTTACAATATAATTTATTTCGTCTCATCAGCACATACTCATTAATTAAACCACCAAAAAATAGTAATGTAACTGGTGGAGAAATGATTGAAACATTAATAAATATTCAAGATTTATCAAATGTGAATGTAACAAAAGATACACTAGAAGCAGAGTTAGATTCAATTATAGACAAAGGCCAGTTTGAAGAACTTCCTGACGTTATAGCATTAATGCATGACCATGATTATAGGTCTACCAGTACTTCAAGTCAAGTATTATCATACTTAGCAGGTTATATAGCTAGAAAGGCAAACCAATTCACTAAGTGTAAAAAATGTCTCTCTAGTTTAAGAAACGATTGTTTGTCTTCATCTAGAGACAAACTTATAGACATGCGATCAAAGGGCAACTTAATACATTCATCAAATAATCTATTTAATTTAATTTCTACTTTCAAAAAATCGACACTAGAAGCATTAAAAAATGAAGAACTTAATATGAATACTTTACTAACTATTACGGAAATGATTGAACAAGGGGATTCAATCCAATTGGTCGGTTGTGTAGATCATAAAGAAGAATTTTCTAAAGCCATTGTGCGATTTTTTTTAATAATGCGCATGTGTTTTATTGTCAAAAGAGCCAATTATAAAGATACGATGACTAGCAGAGAAAAAACAAAAAAAAACAGGAAAGTATCTAAACTATAAATAATAATAAAAATTATATTGTAAAATAATAATATATAATAATTATGTAAACGTGACGGTTTACATTTTTTTAAAATTTTTTTTTACTATTTATATGTACATATATTACGTAAATATAGAACATTCTTAAAGATAAATTTGCGCTGAATACGATGGTGTAATTCTAATTTAAATACGATTATTATTTTTTTAATTATAATTTTTTAAATGTAATAAAGTCGAGTATGTCCCTATCTAATACGGGTTAATTATACTCCGAGCCAGCCTCGGATTTGACCGTCACGCAGACTGGTGGAGAAATTAGTGTGCGATGTTTTATAGAACCAATTTTTGTGCAGGCGGCCAGCAGAGTTTGGCCTCCTTATCTCTAGTCTTCATGATTCCTACCATGCGGCTATCATATTGACAATTCCCGTGTAATATTGATAGTTAATAAGCGCGTTTTCGCGGAGGTACCGAGAGCAAACAGTTTGGTCAACTTTGCCGATTGTTTACTGATATGGCATATCAAAGTTATTCATCGCCAAAACTCTATTTTGTAGATTTTAATACTTAAAGTGATAAGTTCACTGGTAAGTGGTAAATGGTAACTGGTATTACCATAATAAAATAAAATTATGGTCAAAATATAAATAAAATAATTATTAATGCCTACATTTTTTTTACTCGTAAAGTCGTAACTTTTAAATTTTTATAATATTAAATATTTAACTACAATTTGAAATGTTATATTTCTTGTAATGTATTTCTTAATGTTGTCAGTGTATTAAATTCATTGTTTATATTTATTAAACATTGAAGAAAATAATTAATCTTTCGTGTTTAGTTTTTCTTTTGAAAAGATGGATGAAGTAACCATTTCATGTTTAGGATTGCTCCTTCAAGA